>KZ819967.1:18361-31286 GCA_003144235.1 Violaceomyces palustris | reverse complement strand
ACAGGAGTGGATGGATAGATGTGGAACAGAAGATGGAGGGAAAGGGGAAAGAGAAAGGTTTATATACCATGTGAAGTGCCTGACCTGAGAGATCCAGAGGTCAGGTCAAAATCATCCTAGATCAGGAGACAGTACATCAGGTGAGGAGAGCAGAAGAACTATACAGTTCTGATTACTGATCAGGTAAAAGTTCACAGGGAGAGGAACAGTGCTGACTCAGCAAGATGATTAAGCAGAGATCAGGATAGGGAAGAGAGACAAGTATCTAACAAAGCCTGGTCAGTGAGCATCAGGCAAGCGAGGCAGGCAGGAAAGCCAGAAACCTTACACTCCCCCCCCCCCCCTTTCCAACAAACAACAAAGGTAAAATGGTCACCACTGTCAAACTGGTGAAATGAGCAGTGGTTGAATCCAGAGGGAATGGAGCTCTTTTAATTTAATTTTTTATTTCGTTTCATTTTAACTTTTCAGCTGGCCCGCAGGCCGTCGAGCCAAAGAGTCTCATCAGACATGTAGTCAGGACTTGCCTCGTCACACGCTTGGGCAAGTCACATCCGAACTTGGCTTGTGGATGAAGACTCTCGGTATTCAACTGGTTGGTTCGGTTTGCAAAGATCGAAGGTGGAAAGGGCAAAAGGAAAGACCGGAAGGACTAGTGCATGTGATTCCGTGGCCTCCTACTCCTACATCAGTTGTTCAGCGCCCTTTTTATCTTCCTTTGAGCCCGAGGCCATCTTTTTCGAAGTGCTTGATAAGCCCAATGATATCTTTTTGCCCCCCGCCCCACTGAGATTGGCTCCCTTGCCTTCCACCTTTGATCCGCTACCGCCAAATATGTTTCCGATTTTTAGACCTTTGCTCCCCGTTTTCGAGCTCGTCTTGGCCACACTTTCGAGCGAGCTCGCCTTAACGAACCCTCCCTCGCCGAAATCAAGCTCGCCCGCCTCTTCATTCTTACGTTTCGCAAGCCGCCCCATAATATCGTCTTCCTCCTCCTCCTCCTCCCGTCTCCGCTTCTCAGAGAGCCGCGGAGGTGAGGAGCCACCTGCAGCCTCGGCCACATCATGCGACGTGAGTTGCATCCCAGTAGACGTCTGTTCGGGCCAGGCTTCCCGTTGCTCATCATCCACCCCCTCATCATCGTCGTCGTATGGAACTAGCCCAGTCGTTGCGGACGTAGAAATGCTTCTTGATCCCATCGTGCTCCATCCCTCTGCCTCTGCCTCTGCCTCTGCTTCTTCTCCTCTCCCTCCTTCGCTATCATCATTGAAGTAGCTGTCTTCATCTAAATCATCATTTGCTCGGACGGCGCCCCTTCGAGCCAAGTCGCGTTGCCTGGGGATGAATTGAAAAGCGAAGTCAAGCGGAAGGGCAGGCCAGAAGTCTCGACAGGATCGTCAGCCTTGAGGGAAATAATTGAATGGAAAATGAAAGGGAAAAGTAAAACGATAAAGCGAAGTGTGGGGACGAAGAATGGTAAAGGGATTGGAGAGGAAATGAAAATTTTCAAACCAATCTTGCAACGTACCTTCTTGCCTTTTCCTCGGCTTCCGCAGCAGCAGCAGCGGCATCCTCTGGATCCATAGGTGGAGGTTCACGATTCTTTTCCCATTGAAGAACCAGAGCGGAAAATCCTTTACTGACAAGAGGAGAGCCTGCCAGGGCTCGTACCCTAGACCCATACCTTTCGAGCAGATGGTTGATAAGAGGCTTGATGTTTTCCTACATCAGCCACGAAAAGAGAAGGGTGGGGGGGGGGGGGAGAGAGAGAGAGAGAGAGAGAGAGAGAGAGCAACAAAGACCGTGATGCTAATTAGCTGCAGGGACCCAGACACTGAGCAAAATTTTTCCAAAAACCTTAAAAACTAAAAAATAAAAAAGTGAAGATTAATGAAAAAATTAAAAAGAGGAAAAAGCTCACTCTGCGCATATGCTCAAAGAAGTCTAGGCAGCCTGAAGTGACCAAGTTATTCCTGCCAGCTTCAGCTTCAACGAGATCGAGGATCGCGCCGAACAATTCTATCTTGACGAAATGCCGATTTGTGAACTGATTGTTGCTCGCCAAGCAGCACTTGAAGAATCTCAACGCCGCAAGTCGAATGTGCTTTTCTCTTGAATGCAGCAGGGACCCGATCTTCTTCGAAACCTCGGAGGTCAGCACGAAGTACTGGCTTCGGAACGAATGATGCGCGATCATGTAGCAAAGAAGATCGCACAAGTGCGCGTAAAGGGCCGAACGCGACCTTGGCTCCGTGGTCAATTTTTCGCCTTTTGATAAAACTCTAAAATCTGGCAGTGCGTTCAAAGGCGAGAAGAGACGGGCGATATCAACCTCGTAGACCCAGGTCAGGAATCGGTCTGGGTCCGTTTTGGCCTTTGGCATGCCTTGGGCTACGGCCATGCTGTGCACTTGAGAAGCGCCTGAGCTACCTTCATTCCCGACATCAAAGATAATGCGCAACGCCTCGGCCATTTGAGCTTTCAGGCCAAGGTCTTGCTCGGCGTGAAGCAAGTCAATGAGCATGCTGACAAGGGGCCTCGCTCCTTGGTCGACCTGGGCCACAACATGAGCTCTGACACTGTTGGCGTCGAACTCTATTATGGTCATCAGGATCTCGGCCGCCGCGTTCCGAATCTGTTGATCCGGGAGGCTGAGCGCAAATTCGACCACGCCAAGTGAGCCCCACTCTGTCAGGGTCCGATACAGCGCCATTCTTGCCAAGGGCTGGATTTGCTTCCCCATCGCACACAGGTGCTGAATGAAGAGGACGCCCTCCTTCTTTCTCTCCTCTGATCCTTTCGGGTCGGCCAGCATGCCGAAGAGTTCCGTCAAGAAAACCTCGTTGGTGGAGCAAAAGTTGACAATGTCGCTTTGATGAAAGAAGATGAACGAATTAAGGATGGAAAAAGTCGGATCATCCAAGACTCGAGCCAGGATAACGTCCTTCAGATAGAGTAAACGATATGTTTGATGGATTTTGGCTAGGATGGTTGGATCGCGAATTTCTACCACTTGCTTGAATCTCGCGGTCTCCTTGAGGTACTCCCTATAGGATGCTTTGAGCTTGGGGAATTCAGGATCATCTAGAAGGAGATGGGAGAATGAAACAAGAAGTACCACATTGCGCGGAGGGGGGAGGGGGTCATGCTCTCCTGAGTCTACCTGCACTCTTTTCGCATCTGGAGGCCGTGTCGAGAGGCGAAGAACACTCACATTCCAACATTCCTACGACACCGAGGAAGACATCATCTTTGAGGATGTATTCGAAGATCACATTATCATTCAGCATCACTGTGAGTAAGAGGTGGTAGAGAGGATCAGCATCGGCCCGCTCGGTACTCCTTGAAGTCGTGCTCTTTTCGATTAGGGGGAAAGGAAATGGATGACGTACAGATCATCTGAGTAATGCCACATAAAAGATGCAAAGAAGGTAAGGCTTCCAGCTCTTCAGCATCGTCAAAGACCGGGATGAGTTTCTTTATGTAGTCCTGCAAGATTGAGCCAAGTCAGAGGGAGTTCCAGAAGCAAGCAGCATCCAAGCACACGGCGACGCGGGTCCACTGGCTCACCTCTCTCAGCAACCAAACCGCAATCTTTTCTCTCATGGTTGGCCCCCGCAGGTTGCCGTCCTTTAAGATCGCGTCGATCTCCTCGAGATTACCGAGCTCTGGGTCAGGCAGACCAGCAAAGCCTGCCTCCTGCGACATAAAGCTTTCCATCCCCAGCCCTGATGCCGACATACCAAGGGCGCCGGTGGGTGAGTGAGGACTCGGGGTAACTGGGGGAGATTCCGAAAGAACATCTTCAGCTACGGTAACCCCACAGTTTTAGTGTCCAAAGTCAGCCAAAGACCAGGCCAGGGGAACGGATATGAATGAACAAACAGTCAAGCAAGTGCTTGACAGAAGAAAGGGATGAGGTAGAAGAGAGAGGTGGAAGAAAATGATCTGAGAGGGTAGAAAAAAAAAAAAGAGAAAGAAAAACTCACCCATAGCTATGAAATGCTTTTGAACTTCTGTCAGGAATTCCCAGACCTCGTTGCAACCCTCCGACTCCTGGAAGGAAAGAGCCATGTCGACTCCATTTGGTTCGGTCCAGACAACCAATGTGTCTTGCTGCCTTTGGTAGACGTCTTCTTTGACGACTTTGGATGCCAAGAGAATATCATCCGAATCGAGGCTTTCGCTGACAACGACGACGAACCGGCACTGCCTACCCTTCTCTGCTGCTTCTGCGTCACCACTGATCTCAGAGCTTTTGATTTCCTTGCCGGCAGCGTTCGTCGTCACATCCCCCGAGGCTCTCTCTTCTTTGCCTGTGATGTACCCAGGTGCAGAGGCATCGGGATCAAATACCTCGATCAGCTGGCATTTGTCTTCCTTACGTGCGACTAAGAGAGCCTCATCCACAGTTTCGTCGTAAACCCCTGCACAATATCCAGTGCCCCTGTCGAACCAGGTCTCGCCTTTGAGTTCGTACACTTTGACTCTCCTTGCCGAGCCGCACTGATGGTAGTTGCCACGAGAGACGGTGGAGGTCATCGACACTGGGTCACACGACGTCATGGCCAGGTCAACCGAGGGGCTCGCTTTCAAAGGCTTGGCGGCCGAGGCAAGCATCGAGGGAAGCTGTGTGATGTTGCTGCCATAGTCTTGACCGAGTTCCAAAGGCGAGCCGGAAGCTTGGACACCACCAAGGTCGGTCTCTGCCTCGACCTCGTCCGTGTCATGTTGCTGAATAGCGTTGGTAACGCCTTGCCCATCGGAGGAAGGAGCTTCGTCAGGGATTTCGGGTAGATTAGCGGTGGAGACCAAAGGGCCAGAGACAAGGCCCTTGCCAAACTCGCTGGCCGCGGACTGGGAGCCAGTGATTTCAACGTCTAGATCGGTGCCGCTGTCTCCCTTGACACTTGAAGGAAGCGAGGAGTGGGATGAGCCGGCTTCAACCTCGGCGTCAGAGACCGATGGCACTGTCGCCGTCACCTTCGCCTTTCCAGCTTGCTTTGACCCGCCACCCAACGATGCACTTGCGTTTGACGCGTCGCTACCTTCACCCAGGGATCTGAACCCACTTTTGTCGTCTGTCTCGCCGTCGGATGCTCGAACCTGCTCCTCTTGATGGATGTGGGAGGCACCTCTTTTGACACCCCTGCTGGAAGTAGAGGGGGTTGAGGAGTTGGCGTAAGTCTGAGTTTTGCTCGAGGCCCTCTTCGAGACTTGGCGCGGTGAAGAGGAGCCCGTCACGCCACCGCGAGGTTTGGCACTGTTGCACGAGCTGTGAGCTGAAAGTGCCGTAGGATCATCTTCTGATGCCTTGCCTTTCCCCTTGTGAGATGCCGGTGTCGAAGGAATGGCGGCACGATTCAGGGACGTGGACGACTCGGAAGCGGCGCCACCTGAATTGCTTGGAGTCGCCTTGGATTCTTTGTGTGGTGAAGGGGGGAATTGTGGATTACCAGAGGCACCAGGCATAGGAGCCATGATAAGGGGAGGAGGGGGGAAAGATGGTTGTCGCCAGAATGAATCTGGCTCCAAGGAGTGAAGCTCGTCTTAGGATGTGTTGGAGATTGACTGTTACTTGATGAGCCTCGGACAAAGAACAAGAAGGATCTCAAGGCCAACCCTTTCCCCCCCCTCTCTCTCTCTCTCTCTCTCTCTTTCTCTCTCTCTCTCTCTCTCTCTCTTTGTTCTTTCGTCGGCAGAGTCAGATGCTTGAGGGAGGTTACGTGTTGGAGTCCATGTACTTGTAAGGGTAGGGGAAAGAGAGGCGAGGATATCGAATGAAAGAGATATGGTTCGGTGGGTGGGTTGAATCAACTGTGACCAGGCACGGATCAGTTTGCACTCTCGAGGTGGAGAAGCAAAAGGTAGGAGAGCGAAGGAGGGAAGGGGGTGGGAGCCGCTTGAGATTGAGTGTGAGAGACCAGATTTGGGATCCGAGAGGTAGATCAAGGATTCTCAGTGTGGCTGGAAGAGGTTGAGAGGGGAAAGACAGGTTGGAGACGATGTTGGATGGATCTTGTGATCGTTGAGTGAGTGAACGATTGGTGTGGTTTGCCCAACCTCTCGGTTCAGTTTTATTTCTTTCCCCCTCCCCTTTTTCCTTCCTTCGTGGCCCAGAGTCTCGTGGCGGTGATGGTGATGACGGTGACGGTGGTGGAGGAGGAGCAGCAGGAGGAAGGGAAGGAAAGGAAAGATGGAAATAAAGAAGAAAGATGTTCGAAGTGACCTTTTCTTTTTTCCTTTCTCTCTTTTTCTTTTTTTTTGGGTGTCTGATTGGGGTGGGAAAGGTCGTGGTCGGATGGTAGGGGGCCAACTTGGACACGCGCACCCACCCACTCAGGCAGCCAACCACCCGCACACACACTATACTCGCACACACGCACTCGTCGACGCTTTCCTTTACCCTCTCACTCACACCACTTTGCCACTCGACCGTTCGCATCCCTCCCTTGATCACCGACTACTCTCTCGCCATCCTTGCGTTCCTCCCTCTCGCTCGGTCTCGACTTGAAACACGAACCTCGAGAGGGTGATTGATACGCGGCCAACGTGTCGGAGGGGGCTTTTCCTTTTTGGAATGGCCACCGACATGCTCCTTCCTTGGTATCGACATGGGCCGTCACAGAACGATGATAATGAATGATAGCAGTAATAATAAGCGTGTGAATAATAATAATCACAATAAGAAGGATGATCATGATCATGGCAAGATCAAGCCAAACCAGCCAACCTCCACTCGGTGCGGTGCGCGTCCAAAGAAACCGACAGGATCCCCTCTTCGCATCACTCGCTCGTGCTGCTCTAACACCACCTACACCCACACTCCCCTTCCCCTCTCCCCCTCATCCTCTTTCATGATGCCCTCCTTCGTGGCATGTCACTGACGAAAGGAAAGGTAGATGAATCTGCAGCCCAAGTACCAAAGTGCTGCCATGAAACCCACTTGCGTCAAGTTTGGCGACGCGCTGTTGCGGGTTGGGCCCTGCTTCTCTCTTCAAGAGAGGCCGCGACTAGCGATTAGCGACTAGGCGCACTCGCTTTGAGCCTCATCCCTGCTTCATGAATGCGGATCCAGCTTTTGAGAATCTCTATCCACTCGACTGGTTGATCGCAGCCACAGTCATTGAGGTGTGTATGTATGTACTGTACTGTATTTCTACACTATGTGCATACATAGTAGTACTGCCTGCAAGTTCACGCTGACCAAGAGAGATCCCCCGTAAGACCTGCTAACCTGATGTGCCTTCCCTGCACGCGCTCCAGCGTAAGAGGGCCGGCGTGACTACCGGGGTCAAAGAAACCGTGACACCAAGGCGATGTTGAGGTTCAAAAACAGGGGAAGATGACCAACGTATCCGGTCGATCAGAAACGGCCCTTGATCGTGCGCACTCAGGCTGCTGTACTCGGCGCCATGGAATGGACCTGGACCTTTCCATGTGCACAGAATAGGCAAGCCTGCGAGTACGATGTCAAGGTGGGTAGGGCACCATCCTTGAGCTCTTCCTTTCCCTCCTCCGTTTGGAAAAAGAATACAATGGAGTAAGGTTAACAAATCCACAAGATCCGATCAAAATCAAACTTATAAAGTAAAAAAGAAAAGAACGTGAAGAACTCTCTCCCCCCCTCATAAAAAAAACCCCCCCTAAAAAGAAACAAAAAAAAAGACCCCTCTGGCAGCAGCCTGAAGCAGCCGGACGACAGGCATCTCATCTGATGCAAGGAGACCAAGACCAAGCTGGCCAATCTGAAAGGGCGGCGGCCTGTGAATCTCCTCTCTGGGCACGGCCAGAGCCTTTGCATCCATGATCCTCACCAAGGTCTCGGTGCGATGACTTTGGTACGCCCCATCCCTACACCGGAAGCGAACTAGTTCAGGTTCGACCTGGAGGCGCATCAATCCAAGTGCCGTTGAAGAAGGCGATGGCAGCCTTGGTGTAGTCGCCGGGTGAGCCGTTACGTGAGTAAGCGAGTCGAAGATAGTGGGGGCCATCCATCATGGAGCTGTTCAAGGCCGCAGATGTGGAAGCATCGACCGAGCCTGAGTTTGAATGGAATTGGTCGGGAAGCGTGGTGAGGTTGAAACTCGTCCCCTCGCCTTGAAAGCGGAGTACATCATCGATCAAAAGACTGAAAGAGTCCCAACTGGCCTTCTGGTCCTCGGGGATAGGCTTCCAGCGAACGATTCCATCTCCGAAGGAGCCTGCACCCTTCCAGGTCGTCGGATTCGTGAGGAAAGAAGGGATGCCAGTCCCTCCTGTGGCGTCCCCCTGTACGACGGCATTGTCCTCCAATAGCCCGTCGAAACCCCAACGGGCCACTCCGTTTGTGAACATGCCGTACAGAAACGATGCGTAGATCAGGGAGAGCCTTGTTGGAAAGGCACACGCCGGTAGCAATACCAGAGCGATGATGTAATGGTGTAGCCTGAGCGTCTCTCCCGGCACGCAGGCTGCTAATCCAACCAAAGTGGCTCCGATGAGGTACCAGAAGAGATACTTTGGCAGCTTTCCGACGCTGCGGATCACTCTGAACTGATTGACCGCGATGATCAGCACCACGATTGCGATGATGATTAACGCTGTCATACTCCCTGGTTGCTGGCGGATGTCGTGGGCAACCAGCCTCTGGATCGGTACTTTGGCGAACACTGCGTTCATCATGATTCCGATCCACCAAAAAGCCAAAGTCCAAACCTCTCTCTCGATTGGGAAATTTTCGAACGCTAGCCATATGGAGCGGAAAGATAGCCGGTAGATCGTGTACGAGACAAACAGAAATGGGAGGAAATCGCCGATCGCCTCCCCTACCGGCGGGGGGAAATCTCGTGGCTCGCTCACCATGTTGATGTGCCAGAATCCGACGCACGCCAGGGTCCAAAACCACACGATACGTTTTGGTCGGAGGAAGAACCCTATCGCGGCTGTCATGATCACGTTTAGGATGTAGACGTCGATCCGCCGGTCGGTACAATCGTGCGCAGTCTCCAGGTGTGCCAGACGAAAGCTAGAGGGGAACGCGCTATCGAACGGCACCGACTCGAGCTCGTTTGAGAGGCTTGCTTGGTAGTTAGTGTAAGCGCCGACAAGGCTCAAGCTACCACAGCCTCCTTTGGATGCTTGGAAGATGCCGGCATGTATGGCTGACGCGCAGATGAAAGAGTCGGACCTGAAGGTGCCTTGAGCGTCGGCCCCGCCGACCACAAGCGGGACGTAGTTGATCTGCTCCCTTCCTACCGTCCTGGGATTCAGTAAAGTGGTACCTTGACAGTCGCTAGGACAGCGGAAGGTCATGCTCTTGTTCATAGAAAATGGTTCACAATCTTGGCCATTCAGCCCGCATAGCCCGTTCCTGAGCCAGTACGTTGAAGTGCAGCCAAAAAATACGGGACTGGACGTAACACCGTCTTCGGAAGTCACTTTCGAGTCGTACCAGAGGCTCGAGACGAGGAAGGAGAAACCCAGAACCCATGCGACATAGGCAACGAACAAGATCAACCAATGGAGCCGATTCAAGCCCCAATCTCGCCGAGTTGCATGTTGCCATAAGCTGTCCTTTTTCCGGGATCTGAATCCTTGATGCTCCGGCAGAAGTCCGTCGGGGTCACTTTCCGGACCATCGAAGTCTTCGCTGCGATGATCGCTGCCGGCCCTGCTGGTTGGGTTCGCGCTTATGCTGCCCCTTCTCCGACTCCGTTGCGGGTCTTTCCATGCGATCTTGTGCGTGATCTGGGACCAAGTTGCTTCTGCCCTCGAGAATGGCCACCACCTGTAATGTTTTACTGTCATCCTGGATGGCGGCCGAGGTCCGGCTATCCAGTGAAGCGCCCGATTCATGATTCTTCTCATGATCGCCTTATCCCGCAGTTGCGGTCGCAAATGTCCGGATTCGCTTGAGTTGGTCAAGCGGTTTCCAAAAGATGGCCTGTAATCAGAGCCATCGGAAGAGAGAAGGCCAGCGGCATCGCGGCCCAAGATCGGCAAGCCTATTGTACATGCCTCGTTGTCCGCGTCGCAGTCCTTCAGCACGCTCTGCCATGGCGGGGCAGCAGTGGTAGTCCTCATCTGCTCACTCAAGGATCGCGGATGAAATAGCCAAAAGGACGCGCGGAAAGTTTGACCAAAGTCGATCGGATCCTGACTCATCTTTGCATCCAATTCGTCTTGTAAAGATTGCACCATTGGAGAGGGGGGGTACTGCTTCATTGTCTTCAAGAGCCAGGTGATGCTTTCGCTATTGCAAGTCACCGTCGTCATACCTACTTTGAGACCCGCGAGGGTGCTCAGCAGCGTCGAGTAAGACTGGTCAGCGAGCTTGGGCGCTCGAAGTAATTTTTGAGACTTCTTGGACCACTTGTCAGGGAGTTTTTCCTCAAATTCGTCCCAGTCAGGCCCCCACACTGATCTCAAGCAAGACTCCAGGGTCTCGATCGCTTGTGATGCAAAGTGTCTTGATGTGATATCAGGGTAAAGCTCTGCCATGCCTTGGGGTATCCCAGGCCCTAAATCCGGCAGAAGCTTGACCGGCAAGCTGACTGCTTGTCTCAATAGATCGATCTCAGATCCCTTTTTACACCAGCGGGAGCTAACCCAGAAATCTTCAGGAGGGACTCCTCCTTTCCCAAGTAGCGCAGACGCCCGCCGCTTCTCGTTTGGACCTGCAATCAAAGAGACTAGCCTCTCAAACCTTTCCAGCGTGCTTTTCTGGACGTATAACTGGATTGGCTCAGGCGTTTCCCCAAACTCGGAACATGCGCCGACTGCAAGCTCAAAAAAGCTCTTAATGAAAGCTTCGTGCCTAAACTCACGGCGGAGTTGGTCAACTAGAGCCCGCCTCTCTCCCGAACCCGACTGGGTGGCTGTCTTCTGTCTGGGGTCAGGGATCGAGATTTTGACGTCATTGATGTCCGGTTCCTGATCAACTGAGCGCTCCTGATCTCTCAGTCTTCTCGCCTCCTCCTTCAATGACATTGTTCGGAAACAATTTTCCAAGGCTTCATCATCGAACGAGACCAGTCCGAAATCGCTGTGAGAGGTCTCGCTTATCAAGGCAACAAGGCAAGAGGCGTCCAAGTTCAGCCTCGAAGTTGCCTTCCAACTCGACTCTTGAGGAGGTGGTGGGATGGTTGGAAGTGAGGGCGGGCCACTCTCGAGTGCGACCAAGGATAAGGAAGGCTTGATCCTCCCACCCGTCACAATGTCCGGTAAAGTCCGGTACCCTGCAACGACAACGATCCCAAGGCGCTCGATCTCCCTCACAATCGCTTTGACGCGCTCATCCATTCTCGTTTGCTCGTCCAATTCGAGGAAGGACGTGTCGCTCATCTGCTCTCGGGTGAGGACCGGACGGCCATCACCTGGAAGCCGGCATCTGGTCACCACCAGCTCCAATTCGATCTTTTCGTCTCCTGGTAGTCCGACCTTCTGCCTCATCAGAGCTAGTTCCCTTTCGGCAGAGCGCGCCGCAGCTATTAGGTCCCGAGCTGTCTCCATCAAGGAACAGGTGTCTGACGCAAGATCAAGTCTTGAGCTACCATGCCGGTGGGAGGGATGGCTCGTGACCGGATCATTCTTGTTGGAAAGCTCATCCTCATCGGAGCTGTGATCCACCATGTAGCTCTCTGCCTCCCTGAACTCGGATCGTAGGCGATCCGGCCGAACGTTGTACATTTTTGTCCATTTTTTCCCTCCCTTGCTGACAATATCGACCCTGAAAGCCCTTTTGTTTCTAGATTGTGCGCCGATCACCTTGCGATTGGTAGCCGGTCCGCGCGGCAGGGTTCCTTCTGGCGATGTGAGGAGTTGCTGATGGTAAAGTCCCTCCAGGGGACCACTGACGTGCGCCAAGTATATAACCTCCTCCCAGTTTGAGATCAGGTGGGGAGCATTCGATGATGGAAGCGATTCGTCCCAGGACCCGATCCTTTGGGCAAACTGGAAGGTCAGGGTAGGGCGGAATGAGGAGCATGAAGAGGTTGGAATCAGAGGGTGGAAGGGGGCAGGAAGAGTCTTAGGCAAAAACTACTTGTGGTAAAGTGCACATCTTTGTCAGGGTAGGTTGAGAAGAGCACCTCGCGACATACCTTTTCTAGGGCATTGAGCTCTGCCTCTGCAGAACCTCTGTCAGACTTGAGCCCCTTGAGAGGGGGGTGATCCTTCAGGGCTGCTTCTCTCATTTCCTTCCAACGGGGGCCGGAGATGGGGCATAGTATTCGGGAGATTGTTTCTGCGCTCAATCTGAGTGAGTTGGTGGATGGGGGAGTGGCAGAGTCCAAGTCTAGGCGGAAGGAAGGGCCCTTGGAGTATCCTGGAGCTCTAGTTGTCCATAGCCTGTACGTTTGGTCGAGAAGGTCCATTGACTCTGTGACCAGATAGAGTGCATCCCGATGAGACGAGACGGGCGCCTGGTGAGGGAGCATGCCCGTCAACAATGCCGTCACAGCCGGCGACGGACCCAATATGGGAGGGACAAGGGTTGATGGGGAAGGGGGAGGGCCCAGAGTGGAAGTGTAGCGCGATCTGGAGATGGTAGAAACTGCAAGGCTTATGGGGTATTCTATCCATGAACCTCCCCGTCCAAAAAAAAAAAAAAAAAAAAAAAAGCCGAGGAGAGAAAGGTTTGACATGCTGATTCTTCATTTTTATTTGGGGTACTGGAACCAAGAGAATCGTCCATGTGGAGAAGAGACAACACGTGATATTGGCAACTTCGACTCCACACGCCTTTCTCCATCAACATGGTAGAAAAGGGTCTGACTTTCCAGTGGGAGTCGCTTCTCGCACCCACAATGGCATTCACGATTCACATCGTGATCTTACCTTCAACAACGCCTCCCTTGAAAAGAATCTCAGCGAAGTCATTGGGGGTACACGACTCTGGCAACTACAGTATGTTGCGGATGAAGTTTTTTTTTTTTTTTTTTTT
>KZ819967.1:0-18351 GCA_003144235.1 Violaceomyces palustris | reverse complement strand
GGGGGACGACGAGGCATCTGCATTTCATGTTCCCTTCCCCCCAACCCCCTGTTCGCTACCAGGTCCACAGTTGCACATGATTCTTCGCAGAGCACAGAACCACAATCCGGGCGAAGAAAAGCTACGGCCGTGAAGAGATGAACTGGAATGTACAATGTTCTTTACCGCCCAAGTTTTCCTTGATGCCATCGCCCCTGGCCCCACTCCAGACTCGGCGGCCGTTTGCTCAGTGGAACTTGCCAGGTACGACGGGTAAGCTTGCTGCAAGACCGCCGTCGACTGGCAGAGCCACTCCATTGACGTAGGATGCCTCGTCAGAGGCTAGGAATGTGACAGCGTTCGCAATCTTGTTGGTTGAAGAAGGGAGATAGGTTTGAGGTCAAAAGGGGTGGGAACATCAGTCATATGACACTTCCCTCTTGGTAGCCGCACGTGGCGAGCCAGTCTAGATCATCTTTCCACTGGCTGCCTGTACCTCACTCACCTCCTGAGCGACGCCATACCTCCCCGTGGGGTTCAGCTGTCCAATCTTTCCAGCGGTCCCCCTCTCACGAGCCATTTCAAACGTAGGCATCGTCATTCCGGTCTCGATCAGACCTGGGCAGACGGCATTCACCCTGATGCCGGTCTTGGAAAGCTGCCAAGCCGAGGAAGAGGCGAGGGAGATGACAGCAGCCTTCGAGGCAGAGTAGTCGACCGATCCTGCGCCGCTCCTCAGGCCAGCGACGGATGCGGTCATGATGATTGAGCCGCCGCTCTCAGGCTTGGAGGCTGACGTCTTCATCATGGCTTGCGAGGCCAACTTGGCGGCCAGAAAACAACTCGTGACATTGATGTGCATGGTATCCTCAAGGTCGTCGACATCGGTGGCACTGAGGGGAGCAGCCGTGGCCCTGGCCGCATTCGCGAAGAAAATGTCGAGCCTCCCTTCATCCCTGATGGCTCGTTCACAGATCGATTGAATAGCCTCTTCGGAAGCGGCATCGCACTCCAGTGTTGTAACGCTTACGTCAGGATAGCGCTTCTTGACCAGATTTTCGAATTTGGGGAGGTTTTCGCCATTGATGTCGAGTGCGTAAAGGTGTTTGACCCCCTCGTGAGCGAACTGTAAAGCTGTTGCCCTACCGATTCCGCTAAGGCTGCCGCATCCAGTGACGATCGCGACCTTTCCAGCTAGCCTACCAGACCTTGGTCTAGTATCCAAGTGGAACTGAATCGTCTTGAGCCTC
Source organism: Violaceomyces palustris (assembly GCA_003144235.1). NCBI lineage: Eukaryota > Fungi > Basidiomycota > Ustilaginomycetes > Violaceomycetales > Violaceomycetaceae > Violaceomyces > Violaceomyces palustris. Next base: position 17,122 of record KZ819967.1, on the reverse strand, counting down.
TGGACGACCTTTTCGTAGGAGGCCTTGAGCTGATCTTGCTTCGAAGAGGACATGGCTGTATGCTGTTGGGCTTCTGCTTTTGGGGGGTGGGGGGTGAAGATAGAGGAGGGATCGAATTCAACCTTGCAGGATGGAAATGGAGAGGGAGAGGGGGCCAAGGGGAAGGCGATGTGGGAGTGGAGAGTGTGGGGAGCATGGATCTGTACGGTCATCAACTCAGTACTTAAAGGAGGGCAACCAAAACGAGAGATGTGAAGGTTTTTGGTGGTGAACAGGGTCGCGCTCGGACCGGCAAGAGTTATTTTTTTATTACCGGCGTACCGATTCTCAAATCCAAAGGCGGCGGAGGAGAGCGAAGAAGAGAAGCAAGCGGGAGTGAACGAAAACCCTGACCCAAAACTTGCATAGTAGTAAGTTTTATGCTTCATGTGTTGGCACGAAACATGCTTCTACTACTGTGCTGGACAACCACGCACCCTCTCACCGTATCCACTAACACGAATGACAAACGACGACGACGGCGTTGTGATGACGATGATGATGATGATCAAACCTTCGTTATGTGATCGCTCAAGCTCTCCTCCAGTTCGAAAGTCTTGATTCCGCAATTTCTTACACTGTTTTGGATCACGCCCATCATCCTTGAATCGTCTTCAACACACACACACACACACTGTCCCTTTCGCTACAGCCTTGATTGCGGGAATCCCAGAATCTGTTCGTGGCTCGCAACAGAATCCCAAAGCCAGGCTCAGCCAGCCCTTTCCCGTCCAAGCCGTTCGGATTCCTACTGTGGTGAAAGGGATCGACGCTCGAATTCGCCTTTCCCTCGGGGTTGATTTCATCTTGCCATCATTTCCTCCCCCTCCTCCTCACCCTCTGCTTGGTAGCTTGGCTGAAATCGTTGATTTCCTTCTCTCTTTGACATGCTGAAATCGATTCCGATCATCTTCCGTTCTCTCCCTCCCATTGGACACAAATTGACTTTTTCATTGAATTGATTTCGTTCAACTACGAGGAAAAGGGGCGAGGGATTCAGGGGGCCAGTCTTGCGATCTCCCACTTGTCGTCGTCGGCGTCTACTTGAGAGTTGATGTCTCTTGTGTATCTTTTGGTAGGGAATTCAGGGATACGAATCATAGCTCTTAGCATCCGGCAAAAAAAAGACGAAGTGACAGAAAGACAGAAAGATAGAAACCAAAAAAGGGGGACGGGGGGATGGAAAATTGGGTAGGAGGTGCAAACGACCTCAAAAGATCTTTGGGGGAACGGTTCGGGACTCACCGGAATCTGTCGTGCAACCTGTTGTTTCTACCAGCCCAGAACTCTATTTCATCAGGGACGATCCGGAAGCCACCCCAGTGGCTAGGCAGAGGGACATCCTTGTCTTCCCCTTGCCACTTCTCACCCGACAGGCCAGCAGCACCCGGGACGCCGAACTCATTCTCCTTGTCCCTCACCCTTTGCTCCAGCTCTTCCCTTCCTCTAATCACCGAGCTCTGTGGACTGGCCCAGGCACCGATGCGACTACCGATCGGACGGCTGTCAAAGTAGGCCTTGGATTCGGCTTGGCTGAGCCTCTCAGCCCGACCGCAGACTCGGACCGAGCGGGAGATCTCCTTCCAGTAGAAGGCCAGAGAGCAATAAGGGTTGGCGGCCAGCTCCCTCCCCTTTCTCGAATCATAATTTGTGAAGAAGAGGAACCCTTTGGGATCCACCTGCTTCAACAAGACGACTCTCGAGGACGGCCGCGGGGCCTTCACTGAGGACGATGGCGTTGGCAGGGCGGTGGTGCTGATCGTCATGGCCTCGGGTTCAGGAACTCCGTTCTCCAAGGCGTCCTTGAACCATGCATCGAACTGCGAGATGGGAGAAGGGCTAAGATCCGACTCGGACAAGCCAGTGGTCTGATACTGGTTGTGGGTCTTGATAGATGTGAGCGGTTTGTTACTGCTGGAAGCTGCAGAAGAGTGGAGGTCGCTCTGACCCATGTTGACGGATGAGCTTGGAGTGAAGTCGGTCATCGTGTGATTTGAAAAGTTCCTGGGTGTGGCAAGGGCTTGCGGGAGAGGGTAAGAGCGTGTTAAGGTACCTATGAGCCTTCTGACCTGTCTCATTTAAAAGGGAGGAAGGAGAAGCTGAACAGCCGAGTGAAGCCAAAGGCTCGTTTCGGCTAGGTTGATGGAGGGGGCGCTTGATGCGACCTTGCTTGCTGTAAACCTAGACGACTGGGAGATTCGAGAGGGGCGTGTGTGTAGTTCTTGTGCTAGGAAAGCCCCTTGTGTGCTTGGAGAAACCAGGGAGGATAAGACAGGAGGCAGAGCCGGAGAGTACCTTATTATTGTGAAGTGCAACGGGCCAGAGCAGATAGGGATAGGACGGAAGGACGGAAGGACGGAAGGATGGAGGGAGATGGAAAGATGGAAGGATGGAAGGATGGAAGGATGGAAGGATGGAAGGATGGAAGGATGGAAGGATGGAAGGAAGATGACCTGAAGTTGCATGAAATCAATGATCAAGGCGTTCGATTAGATCATCAAGCTCCACTGCGCACGAGTCACGACTCAAAAATCGCATACCTCCTTCCTTTCGTCTACCGGTTGTGAATCTGTGAGCCTGTGACAGAAGATATCTACGACGCACCTAGGTACCTGTGTCTCTCGGAGGACCAGGTTGACGGCAAGGAGGTGCCCACGGAGGGAACCCAGACCTGCTCTGCCAGACTTCTGCTCCACTTCCAATCACTCTCCGAAGTCGTCGCCCTCTCTCTCGATGACTTGTTTCGTAATGGTATCAGCCTATCAAACAAACGCTCCCTGCAAAGGGCTACCCTGCTTCCACACACAGAGGGGGCAGGAACCATCGAGCGAGCGCTTGGATCCTTAGGTTGGCGAATTCCAGGTCTATTGAATCGCTGTCTATATCTAGTACAAGTACAGGGATTAGAGGGGCAGGCTACACGACGTTTGATGGCGGATAAGACCAAGAGCAAGACGCACACGCTCTCTGAGGGAATGCATGCGTGTTCCTGGATCAGATGCCTGCCTTCTCGCAATTCTTCTCGTTTCGTAGGACAAATCTGTAGCGGACGTCTCCCTTCTTGAGCCTGTCGAAGGCCGTCTTGAGACCGTCCAACGTCATTGGAAGCTCTTCGATCATTGGCCTGACGCCATCTTTGGCAGTCACCTCGATCATCTCCTTGTGGACTCCCCGTCCCGCGACGAGAGAGCCTTGGATCTTGAGCTCCATGCCGATGATAGGCATGTAAGGGAAGGTGAAGTTGTTGAAGGCGACGCTCAGCGGGAGGATGGTTGCCTCCTTCTCAAGGACGGGGATCAAGGTCTTCCAGTTTGGCTGGGCCGAAGTGGTGACGAGAAGGTACTGGACGGGTTCAACCCCTTCCAGCGTTGGGTTGGTCTTCATGGCGACGAAGTCGGTGGCTCCGAGCTTGGTCGCCTCATCCTTCTTGGAGTCAGTGCCGCTGAATACGACCACGTCGCAGCCCATCTTGGCGAGGTACTGGATTGCAAGGTGGCCAAGGCCGCCCACTCCCAGCACACCCACGCGGGCGTGACTCGGAATCTGGGCGGCCTTGATGGCGCCGTAGACCGTGGCTCCGCCACACATGAGCGGAGCAGCATCTCTGAGTTCGAGGCCGTCCGGGATGTGATGCGCAAACTCGGCGTCGATGACGAAGCGATCACCAAAACTGGCCTGGTCCAGGTCCTCGTTACCGTACATTCGGTTTTGGGAGCATAGCGTGTCTTTTCCCTTGAGGCAAAACTTGCAGATGTTGCCGCAATTCCCGTGGTTGTAGCCCCAGCCGACACGATCTCCGACCTTGAAGTTCTTTACGAGTGGACCAACCCTGGAAACGATGCCTACACCTTCATGACCCAGAACCATGTCTTGACTGAGCATGTGCCTGCGGAGAAAGGGAATGTGAGAGTGCGTGAGTCGCATGATTCGGCTTTCGCCATCCGAGGAGGGAGAGGCAGGAGGAAGGGAGTGCAATGAGACATAGAAAAGAAGCAGAAGCCTGAGAGAGGAATAGGCCCTCCTCTAGGGTTTATGATTTTGATTTCCTGCTTTTGCTTTTGCTCTTGCTTTTGCTTTTGCTTTTGCCTTTTTTTTTCCACTCACAAATCGGTACCACAAAGACCGGAGTGGGTGATGTCGATAACAATGTCGTTTGGCCTGACCACGTGGGATCCACCGTCAGCCTCAACCACCTCGCCAGACTTTGAGCCCTTGAAGACCGTGCCAAGGTGGACTTGTTCGAGTTCCATGACCATGTCGAAGGGATGTGATGCTGTGTGCTGAAACCGGTGGATAGTTCTTCAGTTGGACTAAGTGGATGGAGGAAAATGGTTTGGAGGGAGAGGGAGTAGAAGGTGGGAGGTTGAGAGCGCCGCTTTATATGGTCCACGCTTGTCTGGGGCGATGAGAGAGAGAGTCAGGCGGCGAGGAGGCAGTCTTTGCCGGTGATTAGGTGAATACGAGCTTGACCACGCTTGCGAAGCAGGAAAGAATGGGATGATGACAGGATGGACGCACAAGACATTTGAACAGGCGGGTTTGAGCGACTCGGAGCTAAGCAGCTCTGAGCAAAGGGTGGACTGCCTCGCAGAGCAGTCAGACTCTGAGGGGGAGGAGGAGGAGGAGAGGAGTCCGAGTCTGGAGGAAGACGGGTCTACCCAGATGCACTGAGGGGAGAGGAGGTTACGTATCGGAAGTTGAGAATCGAACTCTAGGGTTGCGGGAGTGGAGCGGTTGGGTCGGATGAAATGGGAAATTATTGTCATGCGCATTCTGCTCTGTCCGAAACCCAGAGCTGTCTGAAACGGCATGGTTGGTGTAGAGTCACCGTGTACGGTTGTCTACGGAACACACACACACACACACACTGGATGTAAGCGCATACGTTCTTCATGTGCTTGACTGTGCGTTGCCATGTGCGTAGGGTGTGAACTCGTGTCGTTCGACAACCACACACCTCTTGCCACCATGACCGGCGTTTTTCCTCCTTTGGAGCCGCAGAACCAACCAACCAGCCAGCCACACCCAAAGGAAACCATGGAAGGATGGGCGTGGCGTGTGAGACAAGCAGTGGAGCGGAGGAGGAGTTGATTCGAGTGTGCTGTCCATACAGATCTGACTGTGCAGTCCACACTGATTGGATGTATGCAGTATGATTCTTGCCTGGACATGGGTCGGGGTAAGGATGGTGAAGGGATGTGAGTGAGTGGGTCGTGGCAGGCAGTCCAGACGGGGTTTCGAGCGAGTGTCACGTCCTCCACCCAAGGCTAGGCTGGTTGGCACACGACAAGAGGCAAGGAAACGCCGCGGTTGATTCTATTGTGATCCGAGAGTCCAATCCCCTTCGTTCGGAAGCATGTGAATAACGATGATGATCACACTCATGACTTTTATTTTATTATTCACTCGTGAGTCGTGCGTCTTGGTTTACTTTTGGAAACCACCAGCCAATTCATCAAGAACCGTAACTTGGGGAGCACCTTGTGACGAAGAGTCATGATTGTTATTCAGTATGAAATGGAGAATAACAATCCACAGACTTTCACGACGCTTGCCCTACGCAAATGCACTGTCACCTTTCCGGCAAAACATGAATCTTACCCGAACAACAATAATAATAACCCACGCAAGTCACCAAACTGTTCGAGCACTGCGCGAGGGACCAAAGACATTTTACCTTCTCTACTTGTGACTCTTCTCTACTTGTGACTCTATGTTTGCTTACAGGTAGAGCTTTTTTTTTTTCTTTTTTCTTTACCTACAACTGTAATCGAGTCGATACATCATGTTTCTCTAACACAGTTCCCATTCTACTCCACGGATCAACAACAGTTGTGAGTCCTCACCTACGTACTCTCTCTACACCTGTAAAACTCTTGCCTGCTTCAGCTTTGGGGCTGTCATGTTCCAAGCGCACTCACGACTCTGACCCCCCTCTCTCGACTCTGGCAGCAACGAGCCCTTCCTTCCACCCTCCACCTCCACCAGATCGAGCCACTTTTCAAGAAAAAGTTGAGCCGAACCGGGTAGCGGAACAAGGGAAAAAAAGAAAAGGAAAACCCCGAACGCACGCCCGCCACTCAAACGGCAAGGCGATCGCCGGGAAAAATAAGATAGAAACCATGACGTCGAACGGGTTCGGAGGGAAAACAGTCAACAAACAAGATCCAGTCCTCACGCCAGCATTCGAACGGACAGCCGTGCTTCCTCAACCTTTGCCAATCTGAGCATCTGCTCGGTCCCATTTTTTGGTCTCCAACCACATCCTTCCTTCCCCTTCGACCAAACGTTTGGGCCGGGGGTTGGAGTCGACCGTCATCCCCTAACCTATCAAACCCCCCCGCCCTCGTCTTTCCTCTGCAGAACGAATCCAAGTACTGTACAGTATGTACTGTACTGTATAGTACATACAGTATGTGTGCGATCAGCATGCATTCATGTTACCAAGTGCTTTGACTGGGTCACGGTGTTGGTAAAGAGAAATCGTACGTAGCCAGCCTTGCACACACGTAGCCACACCACCCGCAAAGATGAAGGAGTCGTCCCGACGATTGAACCCCTCTCTCTCTCTCACCGTGTGAAGAATCACTTTCCCTCCATCCTTCTCCACCTGCGCGTGTTCTGTGGGAGATTCTTGACACTTTCACGTCTTCCGTAGAGCAATCAAATAAGAATAGAATTGGAGGGAAAAAATTCAAGTAGAGAGAGAAGTGATGATAAAATCGATTCGAAAACATTTCTTCCTCAGCTGGGTGCCGCGTTCAAGGGGATTCATGGGAGGGAGGGAGAATGGAGGGAAAGGTTCGACCACGTCGCATCTTGAATCGGGCAAGTCCAAGGCCATCCTTTGCCTCGCTGCTCCTGTGCAAGATCCTTGTTACTCGACGGCGGCTTTGACGTCGGCAGCAGACGCACCTGACCGCTGCTTTTTCTTCTCACAATCTGACAGCCTTGTAGAAGGAAGCGTACATGTTGACATTGTCGATCGACTTGCCCGTCTCTCTGACGTGGATCGCCTCGACCTTGAAACCCATCTTCTCGAATCGGTCGTTGTACCAGGGCCGCTTGGCCGCGCTCCTCCAGAAGACGGCTCCTCCCGGCCTGATGACTCGGCTCAGCTCGACGATCTCCCTGTCCAGGTCGCTGACCGACTTGTCGTGGTCCCTCCTTGCCTCCTTCAGCGTGGGAGCGGGTCTCGTAGCCGGCACCGGATCGTACCAGTCCATGTGATCCATGGTGATGGCTTGAGTCAACGAATCGTCCTCAAAGCCCCTCAGCACGTTGACGATCGAGTCAGTGTGCAGCCGGAAGGAGTCGAGCTTCTTGGCCGCCTGCGCCTTTAGCTCTGCGAAACCTTCCGGCTTGAGGTAGGCGGGGCAGCTCTCCTTCGTGTAGTTGCCCATGAGGCAGAGTCGGTAGTGGTAGTTCTTGTTCTTGATCAGCGCTCTTCCAGGGACCGAGTCCAAGGTGTCGATCGCAAACTGCTCTGCCGAAACGCCCTCGTTCTTGAAGATGTTGTACTGGTTCATCGGAACGCCGAGGGCATTCCAAAGGAAGGCCGGATTGGAGAAGAAGAGTCTGATCAAGGTCTTGTTGATGATGGTCCCACGGACCTTGGTTTCCCAGATACGCTGCTGCTCCTCCACCGTCTCCGCCTCGCACATACGCTCCACGTCCTTCCGGACACCTGTCAGGGTGAATGCGATCTTGGCCAGCCTGAGCGCATGGCCCGAGTAGCCGCGGAAGTAGAACGCTCGATCGAAGGTGCGAGTGTTCAGCCTCCAGAACTGGTACGCGTGAGACGAGAGGTAAGGTGAGAGCCTGGTGTCGAGCAACCTTCGGAAGTTTTCGATCTTCCCTTCACCGAACATCTGCCAGAATTCGTCGTAACTGAGCGCAGTGATGCAGGCCAGCTTCAACTCGAGCAGGTGTCCTTGACACGGGTTCATATCGACGGCGTGGATTCTCTTGGGCTTACCGGCGATGGCGTAGTGGAGCGCATTGCATCCGGCGCTGGTGATGCACAGTATGGAGTCGGTCGGCTTCAGATCAAGGTGCTCCATATCCACCGCGGGGTCTTCCCAGGCGAATCCGTAGATCCAGCTACGGATGGAGCTCGAGAACTCGGTGTCGACGTACGGTAGCCTCCACTGCCTTCTTTGGTAGTGGAAGGAGCTGAGAGGGATTTGGGGTCCGAGGTCGAGCTTGAAGGCCTTCTCTGAGCCGCTCTCGGATGACCTGTCGTCCGAAGGGCGGCGGCGGACGAGGCCAGAGAGGTTGGCGCCGTAGGAAAGGGAGCTTGAGACGCCCAAGTCGTCGACACTCGAAGACCGAGCCAAAGAAAGCTCGGGAAACGAGGGAGGAACGATGACACGGTTCCCGGCCTCAACTTCGAAGGCTTGAATGGCTTCGGTGGTGTCTCTTTCCCTCGAGACGCCCAACCAAATGTAGTATGGGATCCTGACGATGAATGGGATGATGAAATTGTTCCTTCCATTGTAGCACTTGAGAGTGCCGAACTTGTGCTCGAGGTAATCACGCCTGGCAGGGTGGAGCTCGACGTGATCAAAAGAGAACCACATGGACCAGAACCAGCGGCTCAAGGTGCCAACCTGCCGGGTGGTGTCTCCACCAATCAAGGGGCTTTTGTCTGATGGGCTCGATTTCCCTGAGACGTAGAAATCAACCACTCCGAAGACGCCTACCTGAGGATCGAGGAAACTGTCGATTCTATCCAGGACTGCATAGAAAGGCGGGATCTAAATGAAGCGGAAAGAGAAAACGATCCAAAGAAATAAAACCTCAGCTAAGATCAGTCTCACGAGGAGAATAAAAAATCCGATGTTGAGCGACTAACCATGGAAATAGAGTAACTGCAAGTGAAAAGGTCGACCTTCTGACCGTCTTTCATCCCAGGCATGTGGAACTCGCGGGCGTCTTGGCACAGGACCTGGACGTTTTTGAAGCCTTTGGCAGCAAATCGCTTTCTGGCAACGTCTAGAAGAGGCTCACACAAGTCGATGAGGTAGACCTGAGAGAGTTCAGAGATGGGAAAATACTCGTTCATTTGCTCGATGTTCCAGCCTTTTTGTCGAACGGTAGGTAGGAAGAACAAGTGAAGAAAAAGGAAAAGAAAGCAAGTGAAAGAAAAGACATAAGAAAAAGAAGTAAGAGGGGGAAAGGAAATCGTCAGACACTCTCATAGAGCGATACACCCGCATTCAACGGGGGAAAGTTTTCAAACCTTCTCGGTAGCTTCAGGTTTTGCTCCGACTTACCTGTGCCCCCACCGATGTCGACCCATACAAGGGGCTTGCCAGGGTTGGATTTCTGAATTTCTCGAAGCTGAGCTGCACAAAGCCTGGTAGAAGCAGGGTTTGAAGATTTTGAGTCAGATCCGTGAGATGTGAAGGATGAGGCTCAGCAAGGCGGCCGCCTCGAAGCTCTAAGAGTTGGGTTGAACGTATGTCCACTCACTTGAGCATGGTGCGTCTACCACGTAGCAAACCCGTGCGAGTGGTATCGTAGACTGGGAGAGAAGGGTGGTTGAAAGGGGGGAGGGAAGGTCAGCGTCGCACCGCCAAGACCACTTGGTACTCCTTTCCTTCCGAAGCTGTCACCCCTTCACCACCTAACCTCAAAGGCGGAGCACTCACCACCAGCCTGCTTGGAGTAAAATTTGTCCAGCCTCTCCGCCTGATTCGACACTTTGCCTAGGGGCTGCAGGAAACAGTTGTAAGAGAAAACGAGGAGGGCGCGGACTCTTTCGCTGACAGAAGCCAAAAGGGCCACAAGTGCTGCAACGCTGAAACAAGCCAAGGCTGATTTGATCAAGACAGGGGAGCCGAACGAGTAGAGCCTATCCAAAGGGGACACGTCTTTGAAGTACATCATTTCCGAAGCGAAATGGGTTTTCTTTCCCAAATTCTCTTGCTGAAAGAACGAAGGATAGGGTAGCCAAGTCTAGCCTCGATGTAAGGTGCTTTCGTGAGAGATCCGATGAAGGGAGGGAGTCAATGATCACACTTTGGTTGTGGCGGAGACAAAGATCCTATATCCTAGGCTCTATCGATGATGAATTTGTTATTGCTGAACTTTTTGCCTCGATTCCCTTCTTCAGTATCGTTCTGCGTAAGTTCCTTTTTTTTTTTTGGGTCGATGGGTGAGGGGGAAGGAGGAAGGAGGAAGAAAGGTAAGGTCGATGGATGAATTTGATGTGGGTCGGCGGAGATAGGGTGGGAATGTGCGGAACGTTGGGGGGTGGTGAAGGGGGGTTGTCAGGAGGAAGCATCTTTTTATTGGAGTAGATGCTATCGCTAGTGGAAGCAATTATACGACCAGCCCACCTGGGAGCAGGTAGACGAAGGCGGGATACGGTGGTTGCTGTATGCGTGCGGTGGCTTGGAGGCTTCTGTGAAGTGAAGAAGGGGGACAGAAAGATGATTCACTCATTCACATTCACACGCCCACCTCCTCGGCTCCCCTTTCTTGAGTACGACACCTGTTCCCGACAAGGTGAAGGTCAAGAGGCTACGGCAGATGCCAATTGAAAAGTGATCAGATTCTTAATCCGAGTGTTGGCCCGCTGTCAAAGACCCAGGGAAGGTGTCAGTGTGCGCCTGAGCTGCCTGACTTACGTGGGAGGATACAGAACGAATAGGCTCTGACCGCACCCGTGCACTGAGAGAGAAGAAGAGATGAAAGGAAAACGATTGGGAAACATGCAAGCTTGATCTCCCTGAATCTCGAGCAAACCTGTGGACTGAATGGAGATCCTGATTCAGAAGGCGAGTCGAGTAGCTGAAGAGGCAGAGAGACGAAGTCGGTGTTATTCCTTTCGATAACACGAAAGGATGACCCCTCTCGCTTTTCTCATGGCCCCTGGCGTCGAGATGGATGAAACACATACAAACACACCCACACCCACACACGAGCCACTGTGGCCAATTCGAGGGCGAGCGGTTAAGTGCGAGGAGGCCTGTTCGTCCTTTGGATTTTGATTGGTCGTCGAAGCGTCCGCCGTCCGCTCGTGCCCATAACTGTCTGATGGCGCGGGCTTTGGCAAGGAGGAGAGGAAATTTGGGAAGTTGATTACCGGATAAGGCTCGGGTGGGGAAGGGAGCACTTGGATTGAGGACACGATTGATCCAGTTCATGATATTGAAACATGAAGGGAGAGGGGGGGGGGAGGGCTTTCTCAAGGACGATTGAAGGCGATTCGAATGAATATCCGTAGTATGAGAAGATGCAAAGAAGGGGTCGACGGACTAGAAAGTTGCTTGTTGGGGAGTCGGGCGGGCCCAGGACGAAATTCCTTGCGCATCCCCGAAAATCTCAATCAACACTAGTCAGGCCTTCTTCTTCCTCTTCTTCTTCTTTTCTTAATAATCATGGGTGCCGACGTGTGGGTTGGGTTGGGAAACAGTCCTGATGGCACAACAGAGTCCGACCCGTGTGTTCTTCTCGTTGATGGAGGGAGGGGGGGGAGGAAAGTGGAGGAGTAGAGAGAGAGAGAGAGAGAGATATGGTCAGGGAGAGAGAGAGAGAGAAGCAGAGATAGAGAGAGAGAGCAGTTCACTCAACACGCTCTTTCTCATGCTCCCACTTCTTCTTCCCATCCCCTGCCCAGCTTGGGGAGTCTTGTGTATGCGTGCGTGCGTGCGTCGTCTAAGAAAAAGAAAAAAAAAAGAAAGAAAGAAAAAAGAGTAGAAAAAGGAAAGCCTTCATCCACATTTTCACAAGATGCACACCACATCCAGAGGTGAGAGTGACTCTTACCCCACGTTCTTGCCAACCGCATCTTGATGGCTTGAAGGTGATTTGGTTTCCTCCCCACCATCCCCCATCCCGTCTCGCTCGCTCTCCCTCTCTTCCCCTCATGCTTCTCTTTCGAATCGCTAACCGATAGGGCTTTTGGCCCGTGCTCAAGCCTGAAGGAGGGGGGATACTAAGATTGGAGGAGGAGGGGATCAAAAACGTGCCACCCTCGGAGCATTTGTGCACCAAGTCGGCGCTTTGTCCATCCCAAACCAACCGGTCACACTCAAGTGGAGAGCAACAAAATGTAGATCGAATTTCAACCACCACGCTCTATCTGTCTCTCATCTATTCCCACTTCCCTCCACCGACCCCCCCCCCCCCCCCCCCCCCCCCCCCCCCCCCCCCCCCCCCCGCCCCCGCCCGAATCCACACCCTCGTTTTTCGACTCCCGGTCACAAAGCGAGCCATTCCAACCCCCGTCAGGTCAGCACTCGAGTATTGAGAAGAAAAAAAAGAAAAAAGAATGGAGACCAGGAGTTCGGAAGGGAGCATAGCTCGGTTTCCAGACCTGCGCTAAAATAAAAACGGTAATCGAGATGGTTAAAGGGAGGGAGAGAAGAAGGAAGGGAGAGAGAGAGAGAGAGAGAGGGAGGGAGAGAGAGAGGGAGAGAGAGAGGGAGAGAGAGAGAGTGCGTGTGTGTGTGTGAGAGAGAGAGAGGGGACTTGTTCAGGTCTTTGAGGGAACAAGGGAGAGAGGTAAAGTTGAGTAGGGCGAAAGGATGAAGATGGACCTGGTCTGTGCTTCGGAAGGTCGATTCTATCGGACGATGAGATCTTCATCAGAGTGATCGGAATCGGAATCACGAGCCTCCAAGAAAGCGGTCTGTGGGGTGAGCCCCAATCACGTGTGTGCGTCACCGACCACTGATCACAAGGCAAGGATCCAACAGAGCCAGCCAGTGAGAGAGGGCAGCCCGTGTCTAGACTGGAGTCGTCTCTGATCGTCTAAACGTCGCGACCTTTTCAACCCCCCCCCCCCCCCCCAAATTCACCATCTGTTTCTCCCCACCCGACTGTTGACGAACAAGCCTTCTATTACAGACGGAAAGGAAAAAAGAAACCGAGCTATTTCACCCAAAGCAGCATTCGAGCCACACCCTCTTCCTAGGCTCCCCTGCCTGCCAAGCTGACACATTATGGAGATCGATTTATCAGGCAAGGATGCCGCCAACAGCGCTGGCGCCGAGGTCATCCATCTCCCAATCCTACAGATCATCAGCGAAGCGAGGAATGAACATGGTATGAGACTCCAGGATTTCGAGCGTTACAGGCGCTACTGCTCTTCAAAGGTTCATCGCCTTCGAGAGACGCTCCATCTCACCCATGCTGACATGAATCAAAAGGCCCCGGAGAAGGGAAAAAGCAAGAAGACCAAGGGAAAGAAGCCCAAGAAAGCTCAGGCTGCCGCTGCTCAGAGTGCCGCAGCCAAGGGGAAGGGCAACGTGTTCACTGAAAAAGTCATCAGGATCCAGGATGTTGACAACGAGAGGCCAGCTTTACTCCTCTTGTTCGAAGCAGAAAGGGCCTGGGCCTTTTCCCAAGACCTTCGAAACCAATCCTTCGAGAATGATCAAGATTCAGCCCTTCGAAGGCGTGGCTTCTCGCGTGCCCGTCGAGCTGTGCAGTGGTCGTTCCAGCTCTACCAGCTTGTTACCGCGCTTTCATCTCGCTTCGATGCTCATGCTCGCGCCGAGGCCGCCGCTTATGCCACCCTCCTCAAAGCGTCCGAACTCTTTGACAAGAAGCAATGGGAGAAGGCACTGGAACACCTCTCCGTGTCACGCGTCCTGCTCAGCATAGTTGCCGATAGCAGCGATTCAAGCCGTTCCGAGGCGCTTGCCAACAGCTTCATCGACTCTGGAGAAGCCCAGATGCGCTACTGTGCCTATCAGATTGGTGAATCCGAGCAGGAGATGGACAAGGCAGCCGAAAGGATAGCTACTAACGAAGTCTGCACAAAAGTCCTTCCCGAGTTCAATGACTTGGAGGCCGAGCTGCGAAGCGTGAAGATGGCCAGTAGCGGCGCCAAGTCCGAAAGAGCTCTCACCTTGACTTGGCACGGCCAGAAGATCCCCATCCGCAACCCAGAGTTACTCGACAGCATCACCAAGGCCAGTGACGAAGAAGAAGCCCTCCAACGAGCAATCAAAGCAGGAGACAGCCAGGGTCGAATCAAGACGTCGGAGAAAACCAAGAGAACCAACATTTCCAAACGCCCAAGGCTTTCCCATTCTCAACGCAAAGCCAAGAAGAGGGAAGCAGCAGCAGCTGCTGCACAGGCCAGTGGCAGCTCTTCCATCGTCGCCAGCACCTCTCGCGTCGGTGGTGGCGGTAGGACTGAGATGGATCCATTCGATCGCGCCCTTAGTGCCTTGGCCGACGCCGAGGAAGTCGCGCGTAGATTGGTCGAGGATAACGCCGAGGCTCTTGCCAAGAGCCACAGCGCCCGTTATGAGAGCGCCAGCAACGATCTGAGGCTGGCCCACGACTACATCTTCTACAAGCTCTTGGCCCTCCGTGTCGCGCGTAATGCCCGCCTAGTTGAAGAGGTTGAACGCAAGTCTGAGCGCAGAGATAGGCGAGCCCAAGAGCTCACAGAGATCAGACTTCAGAGGTCCAACGCGTCCAGGCGCCGTTCCAAGAGATCGGCAAAGGCAAGCTCGATGTCGCAAGAAAAGGCTCCGAAGAAATCCAAACCTGGTTCACTCGCAAAGAGGCCTAGAAGCGAGGCGCGTCCCAAGCCTCGTCCTGCCAGGAGCGGGACCCGTGCTCTCAAAGCTCGCCAATCTTCGGCTCGTGCCGCTCGTGCGCGACTTGTCTCCTTGGAAAAGTCCCGCCGACGAAGCGCGAGGGCGGTGCCCGCTCTGGCCAAGCTCCTCGACGGCGCAGAGACGAGCCTGTCAGCCATGGCCTCGATCGGCCTGGTTGAGTCGGAGCCAGACGTCTCGAGTCTGATCGAGGCGAAAGCTGCCTGGTACCGGGGTGAGCTGCTGAGGCACCTGGCGAAGGCGTTCGCCCTGTCGAACGCCAGGGCCGAGGCCCTCCTCCTGGCGACGCGAGCGCAGCTTTACGTGAGGCAGGCCAGGCAAGCGGCCGAGTTGGCCGAGGACGCCGAGGAGGAGGACGGCCACGTTCCGCCTAGCATGAAGGACGACGCGACGTTTGCCAAGGTGGAAGAGCAGCTGGAGCGATTCAAGGTGCAGACGCAGAAGGAGATCTACTTGGCGGAGCGCGGCAGGATGGAGAGGCCCAAGTCGGTGACGGCGATGAACGAGACCAAGGCAGGCCAGGCTCTGCAGGAGCTAGCGGCCAAGTACGTCGACTTTGACCCCGTGGATGTCGAGGAAGCCAGGAGGGTACCAGAGCACGTGGCGGACGAGTGCGAGCGCGAGCTCTCAGGGGCAGCTGGGGGGAAGGCAAGCAAGGGACATAAAGTGAAGCGTGAGAAGAAGCGAGTCGAGGGAGCTGGGGCTGGCGCCAAGGAAGCCAACTCGTCCTCTACGGAGGAAGAAGAGGTGGCCGAGTCGTTCCACGACGCGGACAGTGACGACGAGCCCATGTACGAGGCTCAGGCCGGCGACGAGGAGGGCGAGGAGGAAGATGGGAGCGGAACCAACACGCCCTCATCGCAGCCGAAGAAAGGATGGCTCGGTGGCTGGTTCGGCCGCGGTGGTTGAAAGCGAGGAAGGAGCGAAGGGGAAAATCCGCAAAGCAGAGATGATGGCGACGACATGGTTGGGGGGGGTGGGGGGGGGGGGGGGGGGGGGTGCTGGTAGAGGATGTCGCTGTGCTTGGGTCATGCAAGCTAGGGCCTCACGGTAGATGTCTCTTGGGCGCCGCGCTTTTTCAACGGGAAGGAAGGGAAAGCATCCATCCATGCTCGGGACGGGGATGATGTCCAGTCCGAATGTCGGGAGCTGCGTACAGGTCCGTACCGTAGTGCGGGTGAATGGATATGGTCTGCTGATGTCTTCCCTATGTGTGTGTGCGTGTGTGCGCGTGTGTCTTGTCTCCGTTCTCGTCCTTGGTTGGCCATGGATCGGGATGGTGGTTAGCCCAGGTGGTACCTAAACCTTGTCACCACCACATAGCCAACCTCGGACTTGGGACCTTTCTACGAGTACAGTTGTGTGTTTTACTCGCCAGCCACCAGTCACCAGTCACCAGCCACACCTCAAAGAGACTCACTTGGATGGCTTTTCTTTTCTTTTCTTTTCTATTCTTTTCTTTTTTCTTTTCTTTTTTTTTTTGACCAAGTCGGACTTGGAACCAAGGCCGAGTCGCGTGCGTGATGAGGGCTCGTGATTCCGCGTCCAAAGTTGGTGAGTCGAAATCTCGGATCACCGACTCTTACCTTTTTCCCTTTTCCTTTTCTTTCTTGTTCTTTTCCTCTTGACTTTTCCGCGTCACTCTGGCTTGTATTCCAGGGTATGATCCAAGGTGATGAGCTTACACTCATGACTACACACAGGTGTGCTCTCCCCTTGGACTGGATCGAGATATGATTTCTCTTGCTTGTGCGAAAGGATCACAATCACAAATGTGAATGTGAATTCAAGCAAGGTGAGCGAGTGTAAGTCGCAAGGGTACTGATTCCTCTTCTACGGGTGTGAAGGGTCTCGGTCTCTTTGTATTCTCCACTTGGACTTTTCAGCTATGGGCTTTCTTGAATAGAGCCCCTTTTTTTTCTTTTTCTTTTTCTTTTCTTCCCCCTCTCTGAAGGGATGAGAATAGATTTCAGAAATCCAACCCTTGTTAGATTGGTGATTCTGACTATCATCGCTACTTTGGCTAAACCTTCTTCTTCCCCCCCCCCCCCCCCCCCCCCCCCCCCCCCCCCCCCCCCCCCCCCCCCCCCCCCCCCCCCCCCCCCCCCCCCCCCCCCCCCCCCCCTCCCCTCCTCCGGTCTCGGATGGTCGATGCGGATCCTTCGCTCCCTTTTTCGCACCCTTCGTACTTCGCCTAGCCTCGCCTCCCTCCCACACCATCCCTCTCCGACTCTCCCCATCCTTCTCTCTCTCTCCATCCCTCTCTCTGTCTCCCTCCCTCCCTCTATATCTCGTTGTGATCCACTGCGCGGCCTTCCTGAATCCGGATTGGCTACTCGGAACACTCACACTCCACCTGGGACTCGGTCGTCTCCTGTACAAAAGACCAGCCTCTCGCATCGCTCATCACCAGCTATTCCTTCGGATTGCTGCTGATCCACTTCCACCGGAGCCAAATCTCTCTCTCCCTCTCTCTCCCCCCCCCCCCCCCCCCC
>KZ819966.1:0-31308 GCA_003144235.1 Violaceomyces palustris | reverse complement strand
GCATCTAAATAGTACAGCTGTTTCTTTCTTTTGCCTTTCTCGAGTTCAGCGAAAAAGCATGTTTGGATCGGGTGGCGAAAAAGGGGGGGGAGGATGGAAGACCTAGATTGGGTTGGTTCGTTTTTTATTTTCCTTTTTTCTCTCATTTTCTGATTTGGGTTGCATGGACAGGATGACGCGATGAGTCGAGCAGAGACGAGAGGGTGGCGTGTGTCTTGTGTGTCAGTGAAGCGGTCGTAAAGGATCAAGCGGTGAGGAAGCCTCTCCTTCTTCCCGTTTTCGAAATGGCTCCTCGCGGGCCGTTCAGGTGGAAAAGGATGCGGAGGAAGCCGCGGGTGTGGCGGGGTGGGTTTTTTTTTTGTCCCGATTCTTGATTTCGTTTTTGGATGGAAATCGAGTGGATGAAGACCCTGTTCCATCGCCATCTCCCGAGTCTCTTCTTCCTCGAGGCCACGCTCTTCCATTCGCTTCGATTCACTACGTACATCCCTTTGGCTGACGCCGAGATTCAGCGTGGGAAGCGTTGGCGGATGAGACTTGGACGTTTTGGAAGAGTTGGCAAAGGAAATCGGTCGTTTTCGTGGTCCTAGTGGGTTCAGAAGCCTCTGCCTCTACCCCGTCCGCCTCCCCTTCCACCGCCCCTTCCTCCTCTGCCCCTGCCCCGGTCGTTGGTCGAGGATCTCGTCTTCTCCTTCCTCTTGCCCTTGGGTTTTGGGGCGTCGTCCACCAGGAGCATGTCCAGGGGTAGGGCGTCCGGTAGAATCCAGTATCGGATGTTGTTCCCCCTGATGGAGAGGGTGTCAAGGGAGAGGGGCTCCCTCCCCTTGACCGTCATCTTGACCGTCTTTAGGTAGGTATTCATCTGGACGTCGACACCTAGGAGGCGGGTGATCGAGTATCAAGGATTAAGGAAAAAGGAAGAGAAAAGGTGTGAGTTCACCCATAGAGCTGCGTCGAAGGTAGGGAAGAAAGGGGGGAGTGGAGAGAGAGAGAGAGGGCGGGGGGGGGGGGGGGGGGGGGGGGGGGGGGGGGGGGGGGGGGGGGGGGGGGAGGGGGAGGATGGGAGGGTTAGGATGGTCTCCAGATGCTCACCAGTCACGGTTCCATGGACGATAGTGCCGTTCTTCAGCTCGATGGTGACGCTCTCATTATTGAGCTTCATCAAGAATCTAGCGAAGAGAGGAAAGGCGTGGAGAGTGGGTTTTGTATGAAAGGAACGAGGGTGAGGGTGGGGGCCAGGTAAGCTGTCGGTCTAACGCTTGTCAGAACACCCGGGAATGTTCTTGGATACATGAAACTTGAGCAAAGGATCGCCCCATCCACTCGAGAACTTGAAAAGATCGTCGACTTGCGTTGCCCACCTCAGCTCACGCTTCCGGATGGACCCGTCTGCATACCGATGTCACTGCAATACTCACCTGACGAGCTTCATCTTGTTGTATGCCGCGGGAGGATGATCCTTGAATGCTTTTTTGCGAGAGGGATAGAGGGAAGGGGTTTTTTTTTTTTCCCTTTTGTTTTGTTTTTCCCCCTGGCAGCCTTGACCCTGTCTAGCTTTCGGATACTTTTGAAGCTCGGAAAAAGGAGCTTTTCTTTGGCTTCGACTGGGAGTCCGGCGCTTGTCTTGAGGGAGAGAGGAGTTGTCCTGGATGAGGAGGTAAGGATGGATGGTATGCCCGGTAGGTGGGTGGATGCGATCGGTCGCTTGTGGTGACCGATGGAGGGCGGCGCCGCCGTTACAAAAAAGCAGAACCGGATCACGTGATGGGGAGGGTGGGGTGACTTTAGGAAGAAGGTAGGTTGAGGCTTGTGTGATCTTTGAGAAGAGTGTGATTCTTGACCGTGTGACTTGGGTCGCGAGGGACGCGTTAAAAAGATGTTTGAGCGCGTTCCGCTCCTCTTCATGATTCTTTTTCCTCCCCCTTTCAAGCTGCATTCAATCACCCCTTCTCACCCTATTCACCACCAATGCGATATGACCACCGACCCTCTCACACCCAGCCTTGATCGTTTGTCCCCAAGGTCTGCCCGTGAATGTGTGTGTGTGTGTGTGTGTCTGGTATCCTCTTCGAACCGTGAGCTCACTTCCGTCCTACAGTCAGAATGGCAGAGCGGGTTGTGGATTCTTGATTGGCAGAGAAGGGCTTCAGAGTGAAAGCATGCGTACAGGGCCATCCTGACTGCACAAACATCTGGTTCGAGCGAGGGTCTTGAAGAAGACCAAGAGGCGTCCAGCAGCTCGTGGTCCGGCACAAGGGTGGAGGGGGAGGGTTTGGATGGTTGGCTTTGACCTCCTCATCCCTTTCCCACTACTCATCTCCCTTGAACATCACAGCTTCCAGCCATCCTACCTCTCTCTCAATCTCTTCCTCTTATCCTACTTCCCCTTTCCGTTCCTTTCGGTCTGCATTCCACCCGGTCACCCTATCCGCCCATGGACCTCTGAATTGGCTCTCCTCTCTTCCGATCTCGACATACCGCTCACTTCATTCCACTCGTATCAAACCAAATCTCTCATCCACTTTTGGCCTCTTCTATCCCCATCATTTCACCTCGTTCTCGATTGCACATGCCATAGCCCCATTCACCATCCACCCGCCCATCGCTCCTTCTGATCTTCTTTCTCCTGGCCCGAGCGACGGTCCGTGGGGTAGTAGCCACCCGCCCACCTTCCTTTGTAAACCACACGCTAATATCGTGTCCGCTGATCTCGTTTGGTCATGGGGATTTCCGGCCTTCTGCCTCTTTTGAAGGATATACAAGTGAGTCAATCAAGTTTGGTCCGGGGTGATCTGCCCTGACGATCGCTGACGGAGGGAATCATTCACTTGTCCAAATCGAACCAGTCCTCCAAGAACATCTCGTCTTACAGGGGGCTCACCCTCGGCATCGACGCCTACGTCTGGCTTCACAGGGGCGCTTATGGTTGCGCCCAGGAGATCGTCAAGGATCCCACATGTACAAGGTGAGCGAGAATCCTCTTCCACCTCAAGCTTGCCACATGCCCCATCCGCTGACTCACCTTTCCTTCGCTCTTCCACTGCCGATTCCAGGTATCTTTCCTTCGCTATTCACCGGATACGGATGCTGAGGCACCATGGAGTCACACCATACATCATCTTTGACGGCGATAGGTTACCTTCCAAAGGCGGAACTGAAGTAGAGAGAGAGCAGTGAGTGTAAGAGAGCCAACTCGTTGCGTAGGGCATGGTAAGAAGCTCATCGCTATCCGGGCTTCTCCTTGATTCTTCTCCTAGACGACGAAATGAGGCTCTGGCAAAGGCTCGCGCTTTGGAGAGTGAGGGGCGTTTCGCGGAGGCAAGAGATGCGTACACGAAATGCGTTGATATCACTCCCGAGATGGCGTACCAGTTGATCAAGATCCTCAAGCGGGAAGGGGTATCTTACGTGGTGGCCCCTTACGAGGCCGATGCGCAGCTTGCTTACCTCGAGCAAGAGGGCCTGATCGATGGGATCGTCACGGAGGACTCCGACTTGCTTGTCTTCGGTTGCCGTAGGGTCTTGTTCAAGCTTCAGCCCAACGGCGATTGCATAGAGATACTCCAGTCAAAGTTCTCTTCCAATCGCCAGTTGGTCTTTTCCGGCTGGAGCTCCGTCGAGTTCCGGCAGATGGCCATCCTTTCCGGCTGCGACTACCTCCCTTCCATCGTCGGAATGGGGCTGAAGAACGCGCACAGGCTCTTACGAAGGTACAAGACCGTCGACCGAGTTCTCCAGGCGATACGTCTCGAGGGTAAGATGAAAGTGCCCTTGGACTACGCCAAGGAATTCAGAAGAGCCGAGCTGACCTTTGTTCACCAGCGTGTCTGGGATCCACGAAAGAGGTGCATGACAACCCTGACGCCCCTGCCGGACGGCACTCTGGATGATATGGTGCCGTTCATTGGAGCGCCGATCAGCGACGAGGAGGCTGCTGGGATCACCTGCGGCGATATAGATCCTATCTCAAGAGAGCCAATGAGGGATCTTGCCCCCCAGATTGGGAGGCTAGTGACAACGTCGGAAATCGAACTCGAAAACGAAGCTGGTGCCTCGAGTCGAGATCCCCGCACATCCTTCTACGGGAGCAACCCCAAACCCAAGGCCAAAAAAGTCGTCAATGAGAGCGGTTTGCAGAGTATCAAAGGGTTTTTCTCAGCAAAGAATCCAGGATCCGAAGGAGGGTCGCAAGCATCTCGGCCGCCTCAAGCGCGAGCCAATATCAAACAGTTCCCTCCGAGAACAGCTGGAGCCACTGCCCAGTCACCCTCGAAGGTTTCGTTTCCCCAAGGGCTGAAGCACTCAAACTCTGCCCCTGACGTATTCTGCAAGCCAGGCCACCAAGCCGACCAGCACGCACCTTTGAAGAGGCAAAAAACAGAGAGTGATCTCGGTTTCAGCCAATTCATGGCACCCAGAACGAGCAAGTTTTTCGCCAATAGGAATGGGACCAGTTCACCCGGCACGAAAGAGACTAGTGCCCCAACACCAGCGCCTCATCCTTACCTTGAACTTGGCGGCGTCCAAGGCCAAGACCGGGAGGTTTCTAGGGATGACCCGAGTTACTGGGATCAATGCGACGATGTGGGCGAGCTCCTCGTGCCATCTCCTCGGCGACAAAGGGCCGGACCTTCCTCGTCTCCTCTTGCAACCCCCAAGGATAGTGACACTCCCGAGCAGAAAGCCCCAGCCAGAGAAAGGGAAGGGAAAGGGAAGGAAGACGTGTCGGGAGGCCTATCCTACGACGACGACGAAGCAGATCTCGAGCTGGATAGTGCGGAATGCGACAGAGGTGATGACTCGGACTTGAACAGCGGGGTGATCTCGAGCCCTGCCTCATCCATCATGCCCGGAGAGCCCTCTTCCCCAGCATCTCCCTGTAAGGTTCGATCTTGGACTGGGGAGATGGAGATCCTTAGACACGAAGCTCTTGCTGGCAAAAGTCTTCGCTCTATCCCGGAGCCTTGCTCGATCGACTTTGGGCCGGGACTCGGCCCGGTCGCAGGATCAGATCCAATCGAGGCTGACGAAGACGAGATCAGCGAATCGCCTTTGCTCCAGTCGTCAAAGGCCTTCCGAACAGAAACAGTCGAACGCATCCTGATTCAAGACTCGGATGAAGAAGACAATGCCTTCACTGCCACAGAGATCAGCAGGAACCTAAGGGAGAGGTACAGCTTCGATCCGAAGGGCCGCCGCGGACTTGCGAGCGTTGCTTCAGCCGGCCTTGAGGCAAGAAGAGAATCCTCCTCCATCACTCCTTCAAGAGCGCACGCTTTTCTTTTCGCTTCCTCGAATCCTCGCAGCAGTGAGCAACACGACAACCGGCCCATGTCCATCGGTTCATCCAAGGGCCGCAGAAATACCGAATCCTGTCACACGACTCCCAGACCCGCCACGGTGACAAGGCCTTCGCCTCTACAGTTCGCTTCCTCGAGCCAGATGACGACGCCATCGACCAAAAATCCAGTCGTCGGTAGAGTGCGGACAGAGCCCTATGCTCGAACCATTCTCGGATCCTCGAAGGCTCTCCACCTCAACTCGATCCGCGACGCGGCGACCGAAGAGGTTCAGGCCTCACCCACGCTCGACCGAGCCAAGAGGATCTCCAGCCTAGGCGACGTCGCCAGGGATAGGGGCCTGGGTGTGGGGCCCTCGGGATCGAGCAGCGGAAGGAGGGTCTCTGAAAACGGCAGAGCGTTTCTGGAAAAGTTCAGATTCAGTCGGGATGATTGACTGTCAACCGATCCCGCGCTTCGTCGTGAACAAAGTGCCAAGTTCATCGAAGCTGAGCCCCGGGAGCGGGTTCGGAAGGTTGGCTCGGAGCGAGCTTCGTTAAATAAGATCCCAAGAAGACGAGGGAGGCAGGAGCAGAGGAGGGATGGAGGGGGAAATAGACTCGCATTCGCTTTGGTCGTTCTTCAACTTTGGCGCACCTGGCTGATCATCATCCTCCGTCCCTATTGTCCCCTCCCGCCATCGCAAGAAGGTAATCAACCCAAGATTACGACCTTGTGACCCCGCACTCATCGCCCACAACCTTGTGTGGACACGATCAAACCCACCCACGCATTGCATTCCATTAGCATATAACCTTGTCATGTAACTTGTATATTATCGCAACCATTCCTTCACGACCTTCCGAAATCGGGGTTTGAACATCGATATCATCGGAAACCTGCCCTTGCGCGCCAGGGAGAGAATGACCGGGACCGGCTGGAGGTGTCTCTTTTTGCTCCCTGTAGCTTGCCCTCGTTCATATCGGAAGATGAGTCAAGTCGAGAGGACCATTTCCATCTCGCAAGACCCCTCTCAGGCCGAATTTCTGACGAATCAAGTTTCAGCGCAGTGGTAGTGGCCGAGCCCTCCTGTCGGAGCCATTTCACATCGTCGAGGGAAGGGAGAGAGAAAGTTGGAAGCTTCTCCGTGTGACTTGACTCGACCGTGGGGCTTCTTGCGCAGGAGGTGGGAAATCCCCCAAGGCTTGCCCCTCAACTCCGAAATTCGTTCCGCGATTGGGTGGGGGTTAGGTGTCCAGGGACCCCTATCCCCTCTCTACAGGCCAGGCCATTACGATCATCATCATCGGCACCCATCGGTACCGAGACGGTTTGCCGTTCCGATGATGGGTCTGATTCCCCAGCGCGTGTGAGGAGGAAAGTTGGGACCCCGTCTCCTCATTGTGGTGGCGGGTTCTTCTTCCCCTTCTTCTGCTCGATGATCCGCTCGCATTTTTCGTTTCTCATTTTACTTTACTTTATTTCATATCACCTTTTCCTGTGGTTTCCCCTTTTTTCCCATGGTCACTTGAGTCTTTCGTGCTCTTCTTGCGTTTGCGGAATCCCGGCGTTGGGGAGGTTCAGTTCGTCTTGACCTTTGCGCCAACGACCGCCTCGGCCTCAGGGTTCGAGGAGGGCGGGGAGGAGGAAGAGCCCGTGACGGAAGAAGAGCCACCCTTGAACGTACCACCGCCGCCGCCGAAACCCAGGCCCCTTGCCAGATGAGCAACCCTGTCCCAGTTCCTGACCAGAAGGACCACGGCGAGCAGGAAGGCGACGTCGAGAAGGATGAGAAAGTTTGGGTTGGAGAGCGAGATGAAGTCCCTCGCTTGGGACGAGTCGTTTCCCTTCACCTGTTGAGCTTCGGAGGAGGCGTCCGAAGGGGAGGAAGCGCCCGAAGAGGCGGCGCCTGGGATGGGAGGGTGGCCTTTGGGTATGGCTCCTTTGAAACCTAGCGGACACTGGGACATATTCTGTCTGTCTTTTCTGTACTTTCTCGACTTTTTTTCCCCTCCCCCTCTTGCGTTTGCGGCTCGATTCGCCGTCGATTTGTCTCCTCTATCGACGAGCGCTAAAGGAAATCGCCTTCAACTAAGTTCCTCCCCCCGATCCCTTCCTTGTCTGGAGGGTGAATGCTTAATGAAGATGGAGGGAGAGGAAAAGGGAGTGATACTCTTTGTGTGAGAGTGTAGGCCTCTGTGTATGCGTGTGTGAGAGTGAGACGGAGGGAAGGAGGGAGGGAGGGAAGGAGTTTGGGGAAGGGACGGTGTTAGAGCGAGATGGAGAGAGAAGAAGGGGAAGTCGGCGAAAAGAAGGTTGCAGGGTAGGTTGAGGAGAGAAGGTTGGGTGAGTGGGGTTACCAATGCTGGAAATTGATTCGCCTCTCTCCTCTCCTCCTCCACCACCTTACCGTCCGCGGTGGCGAGCGCTCACGAGACAAACGTCGAGGGGGCGGGGTGAGGTGATTGAAGGTAAATACGCCAACACGGCGATTAATCACACCACAAAGCCAACCACTCCATGTCTTGCTCTCTCTCTGTCTTTGTCTCTGTCTCTACCCCGAGTCTTAGACCGCATCGCTTCCCTCTCATCTTCTCCACACTCCTTTGGGGGAGTCAGATCACACCATGAATCTCTTGCCATGGAATCAAACTATCTTTCTCCTTTCGCCCGACCCTCCAACCCCCGAGGGCCCAATCAGCTGTGACCCAATGGAAAGCATTCGTCGGATCGTTCACTTTCTTGCTTGCCTTGATCCCCCCCGTTTCCTCTCGCGTCCAAACCCATGCCACCGCCGTTGCCTGGGTCAATAACCTGTGAGGGATGGAAGAAAAAACAATTGAAAGAGGATGGGAAAAAAAAAAAAAAAAAAAACTATAAAAAAATTCGCTCTCTCAGCAACGAGTCCCAGCCCATCCTCAACAGACCCGCAATATCCCCGAAGGAGGCGGGGAAAGAGGATTAAAAAAAAGGAGAGAAAAAGCATGGTCTATCTTCTCGGCTTCTATGAACTCCATCTACTTCTATGACGAGTGCAAGTTTGCAGGATCCCTTTACCACCCCGTGGAACATCTATGACTCCCCTCAGACACATCTCTACCCAGTTGTCCTCCCGTTCCCTGGAAAGCGAACGCGGTGGAGACGATCGACGATGCATCCGAAGAGGCAAGGTGGAAACCATGCACGTATCCCCACTCCCATACACACGATCTTTCCCTGTCCCTCTCTCCCTAGACATTGATCATCTCGTCTCCACTCTCGGTCCTGGCGGCCTCGACGCCGAGCATGTTGAGGATGACCCTCCCCAGCTTCGTTCCATCGTGGGCAAGGCTGGCTTTGCTTAGGGCTTCTTCCAGCTTTTCGCCCGTCACCTGACCCATCTCAGTCTTGACGCTCAAGATCAGCTCGACGATCTCTTGGTTGAACTCAGGGTGACCCTTTACAAAAGGGAAGGGGGGTGGGGGAAGGGAAAGGGTAAGGGTAAGTGAGACGCTGCAAAGGTGAAGGATAGGATCCTTCTTTTCAGGGAGAAAGGCGAAAAGCGTCTCAACTCACCTGGAAAGTGAGGACGTGCAAAGACCTGACGGGGGAAGGGCCGGAGGAGGAGGTGCCGCTGTCCGAGATGTCGAAGGCCATGTAGGCCGAGGTGGAGGCGGTCGAAGCCAGCGGGGGAGCTTCGGTTGGGTATCTGAGGGCAAGGGCTTGGATCGGGCTCTTGCCGGTCGAACCAAGGTTGATGAAGTCCTCGCCTTGGAAGGACGGCGGCACCTGGCTGACGTGGTCCTTGTGGACTTGTTGGATGCGCTGCGAACGGGTTGAGAGGAAAAAGGGCCAGCAGCAAGGCAAGGTTGTGTGTTGGTGAGGGTGACGTTAGGGCGAATCTTCAACTTGCTTACAAAAAGTTAAAAAAATAATAAAAAAAATAAAAAAAAATGTTTTTCGGCCCCGGTCGAACGTGAGGAAGATTCGAACAGTGAAATGATGATAAAAAGAACTGAGGAGGACCTCCTTCCCCTCCCTTCGGGATCGATCGTATCTCACCACACTCACCATGATCCCTTCGTCCGGCTTGTAGTTGAGAAGCTCTTGACCCTCTTCGTTCAGTTCCACCTCCGTTGTGCTGAGCTGATCCCCATTGCGCATGACGAGTTGGGTGGGAAGGAGACGGATGTGAGAGGTTTGATTTGGCATGGGATGAGGTCAGTCGTCTTCGGTGTTTCACCTTCTTTGAAACTCATGGCTTAAAGGTCTCAAAATGTGGGATGATGGGAAGAAGACAGGAAAGGAAGGCGGGCGAGGAGCAGGAGAAGGAGACGAAGGAGGAGAGGCCCAACCAAGCTCGCTTCCCAACGGAAACAAGCCCCCTCAACCGAAACACTCACCTCCCAACCCTTTTCATTCTCCTCGACCTTGGCTCCGAACGCCCTGGCAATGATCTGATGACCGTAGCAGATTCCGATGATCCTGACCAAGGGGTGGTCCTCGGCGGTTCTCCTGATGAATTCGGCGAGCTTGACGTTCCACGCTAGCTCCTGCGTGGCCGAGGAGGCACTCCCCGTGATCATGATGGCGTCCCAGAGACCGTCTCGCAGCTGACCCTCGTCCGGGTACTCCATCTTATCCACCACGTCGTAAGGTCGGATCTGGAGCTCGACCTTTTCCTGCCAAGCGTGTCTGGCCACGCTCTCAAGCGAGCTCTCGAGAAAGTTGGGGTAGATGACCTTGTAGCTAGCCGAAGGGAGGGGGGGAATCAAGTTTGAGGAACCAGTCGGATGTGTGACCGAGTCCTAAGGTCAGCGATTTCTTTCCCTCCTTTCTCCCTTCACCCCTCCTCCCCCACTCTCCCTAAAACCCGGTTTGGGGATTTGGGCGGGAACCATTCTTGCCGAAAGAAAGCCCCCAGACTCACTCTCCGACCTTTTCCACCACGGGCCTTGGAGGCGTGTCTGCGACGAGGAGGGCGATCGAGATGGCTTTCGGAGCGCTCATCGTTTCTACGAGGGTGCGTGTGTGGGGTGTGTGTGTGAAAGTGAGAGAGGCGCAGTGGGTGGCACTGGGGATGGTTGAAAAGCGGGCAGGGACGGTCCCTGATGATTCAAAGGAAACGGGGTCGATCGAAATGAGGTGTATGTTCAGAGATAAGGCAGAGAAGAAGATGAACAAGGAGCAGGAGGGAATGAAGAGGGATGACCCCCGAGAAGAAACAAGGAGAGGGAAGAAAGGTGGACAGCAGAAGAAGCCGTTCATTTAACCGCGGCAAGCGCCGAACGGAGGTATCTCGTACCTCCCTTTCCTTCTTCCATATTCTCGTTCTCTTTCTATTATGATGTTTCGGTGACAAAACCAACGAGTCTCCCAGCCTCTTCTTGCTCATCCATCGCCGATCGAGACAGGCAAGCCGAGAAAAATCGTCCTCTTGAATGCAAGAAGAGAACCAGAGGTGGCCTCCGTCGTCGGACGCGATTACAAAGTGTGGATTGCAGAGGGAAGATGACGCAGTATCAGGGAAGACCAAGGAGATGAAAGAAAGAATCAAAAAAATCAAAGGACAGGTGGCAAGGAATAGGTGAGGGATGCCAAGGAGAGCGAGACACGGCAATCATCCATCGCCGGCGAAGCCATCATGGTCACATAAAAACAGGTCAAACGAGATGAGGGTCCTCGAGGAGAAGGGAGGTGGGCTTATAGTGGTACATACAGTTGGAGAAAGCAGTAAGGGTGGTGACAAGGGTGGAGGAAGAGTGGACGACGGTAGTAGCAGGAGTCGTGAATGATGAAAAGAAGAAGTAGAAAGAAAGGAAGAAAAATAAACGGTGGTGGTGGGAGGGTGGGGCTATCGGCGGTTCAAGGGAGCGAGACACAAGAATTTTTAGTGACAGGCCCGCAGCTCCGCTCATTTTCCTGATGAGAGTGCAAGAGGAAAAGAAACAACACCCCAGTCGGGGGAGGGGCGGATCAACGTCCCAAGTGTTGCAGCCACCTGCCAAGGTATCTCAATTTGCTAAGGAATCGTTCTTAATCAATGCCGTCTCGCTCGAGGGGGTCGGTAACGGAAGAAAACAAAACAGGCTGCTTCCTAGGGAGTGTTCATTTCGCTTCCTCTCCACCCGCAGTCGTGGTAGCATTTTCGGCGGTTGAAGTCGGAGCTGCTGCAGCGCTGGTCTCTTCTGGAGCAGCCTCAGGGGCTTTGTCGGACGGAGTCTCGGAGGGGCCTTTCCTGTCCTTGTCCTCCTCAGCTTGTTGAACGTCAGATCTATCACTCGGTTTTGAGTCTGCTGGCTCTGTAGGTGGGTCCGCGGCGGCTATCGCCGAGTCCAAACTCCGTGTAGCGTTTGACACGGATTCCTCCTGAGTCCGCTTGGAACCTGGATTCGATTCTGCTTTGACCTTCACCTCGGCGTTTCCAGAGGGCTGATCTCCTTCGGTTTGTCCTACAGTCTCCTTTTCAGTCAGATTCTCCCCCTGGCGCTCGACTTCCGTCGCAGACGTGGTTTCACTTAAGGTGGTGGACTTCCTCTTGGCCCCAGCCGCGGATGCACCCCTGCCCCTTCCGCCCCGGGCACCTCCCCTTCCGCGTCCTCGTCCAGCTTTGGCAGAGGCTGCCTTCCCTTTCTTGTCCTCTGTCTTGGTCACGCCAATCTCGGTTGAGGCGGAAGGAGGGCCAACACTGTGAGCTGCGTCCGGCACGGGACTCATCGCAGCATCCAAAAGCAGTTGCGCTTCAGAGAGCGAAAGATCGTCCTCGGCTGCCTTTCTCGCGGCAGACTCCTTAGCCGCAGATGCGTTCTGCAAGGCTCTGGAACCGAGGTCGGCCATGGCCTGGAGGGCCTCGGTTGTCGCTGCTGAGTGCATGGGCACTGACGAAGACATGTTGGTGGCGTAGCCGTGAGACGCGGAACTGAAGCCCCCAAGGACAGCGGCAGCTGCTTCAATCGCATCATTGGAGTCGCTGGGCGTGATGGGAGTCGGGAAAGTGTGGCTACTGGCGGCCAGGAGGGCCTCGGCACCATTCACAGCCGCACTCCGAAGTGAAGGGTGGTAGTGAGCCATCGAGGCGGCCGAAGAGATAGCTGGGTCGACCGCCCACATGTGTGACGACTGGACACCAGACTTGCCATCCTGGTCTATCTGGATGCCGAGCCCGTCGCTCCTGTGATGGCCCCCCACAGAGAGGTCGGAAGGCTGTATTGTGCCTCCGTGCTGGCTGTAGTAAGGGTCGAACTGTGCCTGCAACGCAGCCTGGGCAAGGGTCATGGCAGCCTCGGCATCGGACGCGGAGCGGTTCCTGACGCTTTCGGCAATGGCTTCGTCGCTCTTCTGCTTCTTGGCGCTGCTGCCGGAGGTAGAGCGATTATTGGCCTTCTTAGCTCCACCTTTCCTCCCGCCCCGAGCTGGCGAGTCGGTGGCTGGACGCTTTAGCGAGCCCCCAGCCTCGACTCCGCCGTCCACCCTCTGGGCATCACCCTGTTCATTGCCTTCTTCTTCCGAGTAGACGCTAGACCCCTCGTCTTCATCCTCCTCTGAATCTCCCGACTCCTCGCCACTGGCACCGCCAGGGCCAACATTATCCGTCGACGTTGATCCCCGACCCTTTCGAGCAGTCTTGGTCCGGCTCTTGCCTCGGCTCTTGGGCTTGACATAACCTGGCTGATGGCATCTAGCGTGACGGTTGAGGGTCGTGCGCCTGGTGAACATCTTGCCGCACTTGGGATGCTGACAGACATACGGGCGACGGCCGGTGTGCGTACGTCGATGTCGGGCCAGCGAACTACTGTCTGAAAAGCTCTTGTCACACCCCTCGAACTCGCACTGATGCGGACGTTCACCACTGTGCACGCGTGAGTGAACGGTGAGAGCGGATCGCTGTTTGTAGGGGAACACATTGTCAAGGATGAGGTTCTAGGTGTCAGAGTCCGTGCAGATGGAAGGCTTTGAGTAGGGAACCGTCTCACCTGTATAAAACTCTTTCCGCAGCCCGGATATTCGCACGGGTAGGGTCTCTCGCCGGTGTGAATACGTTTGTGTCTGGCCAGGTCAGATCTTCGGCTAAAGGTCTTTTGACAGGAATCACACACGTGGAGCTTGGGCCCACCGGCATCGCTCTCGGTGACACCGGAGGCCTTGCCCTTGTTGGGGGTGGCCGAGGGAGGCGAGCTGCTGATCCCTTGGCCAGGGCCTCCTCCAGAGCTGGAAGCGGCATCATTCGCTTGGGTCGTAGCACTGGCGCCGCCATGGTTGCTGGACTGTGCCGCCTGGGCCGCGATCGAGCTCAAGGTCGAAAAGGCCGAAGCAGGCAAGCCGCTGCTGTAGTCAGGATAACCATAAGCGCCGAAATTGCTTCCATCGAATGATGCTTGAGGCACAGCGCCGGGGTTGTCGCCCGAACCGTTAGTGTCACCAGCACTAGCGCCGGCCGTTGCTGCTGCTGCTGCTGCTGCTGCTGCCGCGGCGGCGGCGGCGGCGACGCTAGCTTTGCTCTTTCTGCCTTTTTTAGCCGGAGCTGGAGGATTGCTTGTGGCCGTCCCGTTGCTGTTCCCAGTCGTCGTCACCATCGCAGTGTTTGTCGTGGTGGCCTGTGTCTGAGAGTCGTCACCCATGGGGGGTGGTGGACCTGCTGTGTGACCGTAGGGGAGGGAAGCGTCAATCTCACCCGTGCGATATGTTCGAGCATAAGGCAAGTTTGGGGATTGAGTGAAACTCATACCAGCTGGTGGTCTGAATGCTTGGTGGGCGTAGCTGTCTTGCGGCCGGAAACCAGGGTGGCTGGCATAACCGTAAGCGCCTTGGGGTTGGTAGAAAGCACTCGGCGAAGGAAAGCGCTCCTCGCCATCGCGACCGCGCAGGGCAGATTCTCCCTGTCGCCCTACCTCCTGAGCGGCAGCTGTGAGCATGGCGACAACGCTCTCATTTGTGTGGGTCTCGGGGTAGCCATCGAGCGCCGAGGCGTGCGTGCTACCGCCACCAGCAGCCGCAAGGTTGGGATCAAGGTCCAAGGTAGTATAGTCGCGTGCGGCGCTGGATGCGAAGGGCGAGCTCCTGGCCTCGTACCACGGTGAGCCATCCCTTCCCGAGTAGGGGGCAGGTGCTGGATGCCTCCAGGAAGAGGCGGGAGGGGTGGCACGATAGCCATCGCGAAGAGGATCACGCTTGGGACTGGCAGCGTAAGCGTCGGCAAAGCGAGGCGAGCTTACGCTGTGGGACTCGCCTGCCGAAGTCCTTCTGGTTGAAGAGGAGGCCAGGCCACTCTGACCACTCGTGCTTGACGTGGTCGTGGTAAGGCCTGATGACAAGAGTGGAGAGGCAAGGTCGAAGGGAAAGAGAGTGTCGAGAGGAGATGATATCATCGGAGGGTCAGTCGTCGTGCGATTCGATGGTCAGGGGAAGTCGCTGTTGAGATGCGATGATGGAAGAGTAGACGGCAGTGTGTGCGTATGTGTGTACGAGTGTGCGATTCAATGTAGAGGAGAGAGAGGGGGAGAGAGAGGGGGAGAGAGAGAGAGAGAGAGTGTGTGTGTGTGTGTGTGGGTGTGTGTGGTGTGTGATAGGGCGCGAGTGTGGATGACTTCGAGGAGAAGCCCGATTCCCTTCCGTGGCTTTCTTGATTTCCTTTTCCAAAGTCGTCTTCCCTCCCCTTCGCTTTCGATCAAGATCAGAGAGTGCGAGGAACGTGAAGAGGAGAAATGGAAGGGGTATGAATGCAGTGGCGATGGTGGGATGGTGTGTGCCCCGTGTGTGGCGCGTGGGTTGCGCAAGAGGGAGGAAGAGTGTCCACCCACAGGACTCGAGGTGGTGGAAGGGTGGCGACGAGCAAGAAGGAGGATCGAGCCAGAAAAGGGGTGATGTGGTGATGATGGTGGAGACCGAAAAGGGGGGAAGCGAAGGAAAGCAAGAGAGGGAAGAGGAGAGAAGGAGAGAGGGGAGAAAGGAGAGGGGAAGAGGTGCGTGCGTTGCGTGCTGTGCGTGCGTGCCTGGGTGCGTACTTGGCTTGGCTGTCTGCGACTTTGAGCCTGGGTGCGTGCGTGGCAAGGAAGAGGGCGACGAGACGAGAGAAATTGAGACGAGATTTTGGAAAAAAGAAAGAAAGTGGGAAGGAGAAGGGAGAAGAGAGAGAGGGAGAGAGAGGGAAGGCGCGTGTCGCCGATCTCTCCCTTCTCTCCCTCAATCACCTCTCTTCCACCGCCCTTCCCCCCTGCTTTCCTCTTTCCATGGCGGCTCTTCTCTTCCTTCACGGCTCACGATTTGTCGCGCTTGGTGTGAGGGCCAGCGAAAAAAAAAAAAAAAGGGTTGGCGCGACTTGCGTTTCCTCGCCCGATCCAAACCCAATCCAATCCAACCCAACCCCCCCTTTCCTCCATCTCCCTCTCTCCCTGCTCCCTCCTGCGAATCCTTATGTCCTGCCCGTCTCGCCCGCCTCTGCCTCTTCGTCCCTCCCTCACTGATGATTACTACTACCATCTCGCCATCACCTCTCTACGCGCGCGCACGAGCCAAGGTACAGCCGCAGAAAGAAAAGAAAAGCTCACTTCGCTTCATCTCAACATCCATCCACACGAGAGTGGGTAGATGGATTGGATGAACCGAATGTCTATCTCTCTCTCTCTCTCTCTCTCTTTCTCTCTCTCTCTCCTCTGCATGTCCTGCGACTTGAATCCTCTTCTCACTCAACCTGGAGAAGGGACCTTTCGAGAAATGGACGCGGCCTGGGAAGGAGGGAGGTCTTCGTCTGCCAGACTTGCACGAAAGCACACACACTCTCTCTCTTCGTCGCTGCTTTGGCCGAAAGTCGGATGCCCATGGAGAAGAGGTGGGGGGGAAAGAAAAGGACCGAAGAATCCGAACGTACCAAGGTGGCCGGTGCCCAAGCAAGAGAGGCAGGGAAGAAGCCGCTTTGACTAGCGCGAGAAGAAAACCTCGACTCACCTTTGGGTTCCGTGTTGGGGTGCGCTCCAAGCCTTTCGTGAGAATCCTCGACGAGTGGAGAGTGTGGTGTCTCGCCGAAAGTGTCCAGAGGATTCACCTTCTGTCGCTTCCCGCTCTCCTCGCCAGCCCGGTTGCTAGCATCGTCACTGCTCGTGTTCCTGTTCTCATTCCCGTCGCTCTCGTTGACCTCGTTGACGTCCGAACGTCCCCGAGTGCTGTTTTGGTCCGGCCGGTTGGTGCCGTCGCTCTCGGTCGGAGGATGGGGGCTTGCACCTCCAGCCTGACCTCGTCCAGACCCCTCCTCTTCACCAGTTCCGCCTCTCATCCTTTTCCGAAGTCCCGACTGACCAGGTGAGGCTGGGGATTGCGACCTCGAACCCTCGCCAGATCGAAGCGAAGGTGAAGTCGGCCTGGAGGCTGACGTGGGATAGTTGGAATGGAGAGAGGATGTGGCGTCCCTTGAGAGAGAGCTGATACGAGGACTACCTTGAAACCTGGCCGCCGAGTCGCGATAGGGTGAGAGTGTCCCGGGAAGGTGTGATAGGAAAGGTCGCGGCGATCCGGAAGGTGAGCTGGTACCCAGGGGTCCCGCTGAAAGTTTCGGTGATGAGTACTGGTACGAGCCAGCGGGAGGTGGAAGTATGGGTGGCAAGCGGCTCATACTGCTGCTTGCTTCAGCAGATATGGAGGTGGAGAGATGGGAGAGAGAGAGGGGTAGAAAGGGCAACGACGAGGATCAGGAGCCAACTGTGGTATACGTGTGTGAAGCTGAACGTTCGATCCAGAATGACAGAGGATGAGAAAACTGTCACCTGGTCGAAAGGGTGGATTCGTCGCCTTAGTGATGCGAGGATGGATTAGACTGGCTGGCCGACAGGGACGTTCCAGTTCCGAAGAGAGCTTGAAAAGAGAAGAAAAAGGTAAGGGGGGGCAAGCAAGCCGATGTGAAAAGACCGAAGGTTTCGAGATGATAGAGGTAGAGAGTGTAAGGTAGGCGAGACGGAGGGGGTGCGTGACGATGCGCAGCTCTCGGCCTCGAAGTGTGGCGAAGGAAGGATATACGTGCAACCGAAGTGTTGGCCAACTAAGCTGGTATGTGAAATGCTTTATGGTTTGTTCCTCCTTCTGATTTCACCCCCCTCGACGGGGCTGCTTTCGTGGTGGCGGTGGTGGTATGCTCGGTTTTAACAACCAATATTTGGTTTGCCTAAAAAGCGGATGGACGCGTTTCACAGGGGCAAGCTGATCATCCTCTGGTTTCGATGTCGTTCGAGCGGAGATCACTCTCGCTGTTGGGGAGGGGAAGGTAGTATTGGTTTGGATGGTGAGGAAGCCGTTCGGTAGAGGTTGGTTGATTTGGTAGAAGGGAAAGTTTGGAAGAGGATCACCTCGACGTCTCTTACAGCGTCCAACCAAGAGATGGTCAGGAGAGAAAAAGAAAAAAACAAAAAAGAGAAGTAAAAAAAGAGTGAAAAAATGGAGGGAGAGGGAGGGAACGGAAAAGAAAATAAAAGGATAAGGGGAAAAAATTTCAAAAATCTGAAGAGAAGAGGGGAAAAAAGAGCAAAGATTTTTTTTCTGAATGAGGTTGAGGCAGGAGAGGAGAACAAAAAAAAAAAAGGAGAGAGGTGGCGCGTTCGCAGGGTGGTGGGTGCGCACTCCGCAAGCAGGCGATGTCGCTACTGAAGGGGGGAGAGAGAGTGGGAGGAGGTCTGTGAGTCGAGCGGTGAACGAGCCAAGTTCGATAAAAATTTTCGAAGAGGGAAGGGAAGCTAGAAAAAAACAAAAGTCGAATAAACGTAAGAGGGGGGAAAAAAAAACAAAGAATCGAAAGCAACCAACCGAGCTTCTTTCACCTTTGGAGATGGCCCGTTCCTCCCTTTCTCATCTCGTTCCCCTCACCCCCCTTTTTCCCCCTTGGCTTCCACCCTACACCCCCCTTTTCATTTCGACCCTCCTTTCCCTGTCCCCCGTCCCCGGCCTCTCTCACTCCCGCTCTCTCTCCCTCTCTCTCTCCGTCCCCTTGCTTGCCAAAGCAGATCTGGTGATCCCCTTTCAAGGCTCAGGACCATTCGTTCATCCATGATTTCGATCCAAAATTATTGTTGTAACCACGATTTCCATCCCTCCTCCCTGCGTCGCCTTAGGTCAACCACCCCGTCCCCCGCCCCGTTTTCCCTAGTGTGCGTTTCATAGGAAATCAAAAACAAAGAGAGAGAAAAGAAAGAAAAAAAAAGAAGAGAGAGAGAAGGCGAATGTACCAATTGTCCTGCCCAATCCAGCTACGAGTTTGGCTTCTACAGCCCCACCTGTTGCCTGGGCCCAACCCGTGCGTGCACAACTTGACGACCGTGATTCATCTCGGGTGTGGAGAAGATCGTGAAGTCGTAACCGACACGGAGTGAGTACACTTTCTGCTGTGTGAATCTGATTTCTACCACGTACGCACTGTACTTTGTCTAAACGTCACGCCATGAGCAGGAGGAAGATGAAGTTCGCTTCGCCATCTTCTGCACGTCAACTTTTTTGTTTGTTCCTCCAAAGGACGACCGAGCTGAGGGTGTTTGCATGTGCTCGAACTGTGCATCCTTCACTGATCCCAATCATACATATGGTAAAGTACATAGAGTGCATACATGGTGCAACACATACGTGCCTGCCACGGCCTCGAAGAGTCATTCGGGGCGGCCAAGATCACAAGAGAAACCCGCGATCGATCTTCAAGACTTGCTTAGGCTCAACACTCTGACTCGAAGCTTTGTACGGATTGGAGTGCGTGTTCACTGCGCGACGAAAGTCACAGAAGGAGTCATACTTTGTAGACACGCTACTACTACTCTTAAAACTACGAGTGCAGTCACTGTCACGAGTCATGAGTGTTCGGATCATCCTTCAAAGCATGACGAGGGATGGAAACGTGAAGGTGAACCCACTTGCCCTCACACTCGCGACGGGGGATTTGTGACTCGAATCTGTCGTGTGTGTGATTGGGGTCTTGGAGTTTCTGTTCTACGAGGACGACATACAGACAAGGCCTTATCAAGGAGGGAAGGGGGGGAACTAGAGGGGGCATGAACAAGCCGACCTTGAAAAATCGAGTTTGCTGCTGATGACACACCCACACACCCGAGTTTGTCGACTCGAATCAGAGCACCTTGCTGTAATCAGGAGATCCGCCTGTAGCTACCAAGGAGGGGAGACCCTGCCTGCCAGCACCCTTTTCTTTTGACCGCCGCGCATACCTCATACCTTTCAACCACGTGATGCAAGTTCCGCAGCTTTGATAGTTGTGTCAGATGATCCCCGATTCGAATCACATCTTGGCCCGATGATGCTTCTTCACTTTTGCATGGTTAGGTGTGATCGGGGAGCGAGTCAGAGGGAGAGGAGAGAAAGAAAGAAAGAAAGAAAGAAAGAGAGACAGTACAACAAGAAAAATCAAAGAGAGCCGATCTGATCATAACTCGACAGGCGGCCATGCTCGAGTGACGAAGGACGAATGGTTGCAACCGTACCGCCTCTTCTCTGCTCTCTCTTCACCATTCCCCCGTCCGTGTTTCCCTTTCCAGCACCACCTCCGGTAGTTGGTTGATCTATCTACACAGGCAAAAGCTGTCTCACATCTCAACCGTTTAAACTAGAGGTCGCAAGCAAACTCTCTCACACCCTCCTTGCAAGCGTATCTGAAACTCCGTCGTTGTATGCAAGCCCTCATCTCCGCCTGGCGACAACCTCTCCTCTCCTCCTCCTTAAGAGTCTGCCAAAATCCCAGTCAGAGGTTGCGAAACCCGCTCTTTCCCGTCACCCGAAACTTCAACACTACTCCATCGTTCAGCTTCGCGATGTCGACGCCATCCGCAGCTCTCTCCCTCGAAGCTTCGGCAGTCGCCAGCAGGCCAAATGTCCAGCGGGACGCTCACGAGTTCTCCAGGGCGCAGCTCGAAGGTCTCATGACCAAGAGGTTCTTCTACATCCAGTCCTTCGAGATTTACGGTGGTGTAGCCGGCCTCTACGATTATGGCCCTACCGGTGCCGCGCTGCAGGCCAACATCATCTCCCAATGGAGGAATCACTTCATCATTGAGGAGGAGATGCTTGAGCTCGACACCACCATCATGACCCTCTCGGACGTTCTAAAGACTTCTGGCCACGTAGACAAGTTTGCGGACTGGATGTGCAAAGACTTGAAGAACGGGGAGATTTTCAGGGCTGACCACCTTGTTGAGGGAGTCCTTGAGGCAAGACTCGAAGGTGACAAGAAGGCCAGGGCAGCAGAGAGTGGCAAGGCCGCCGCCGAAGAGGTGCCGTCCGAGGGGGCCGACGAAAAGAAGACCAAGAAGAAGAAGGTCAAGGCCACCGCGGTCAAGCTCGACGATGCTGTCGTGGCTGAGTACGAGAACATCTTGGCTCAGATTGACAACTTCAGCGGCCCCGAGCTCGGCGAGCTGATCCGAAAGTTCAACATCCGATCGCCAGAATCCGGCAACGAGATCTCGGAGCCAGTCGAGTTCAACCTCATGTTCGACAGCTCCATCGGCCCGACCGGACAGATCAAGGGGTACCTGCGACCGGAGACTGCTCAGGGTCACTTTGTCAACTTCCAGAGGTTGCTCGAGTTCAACAACGGCAGGGTTCCGTTCGCGAGTGCTCAGGTGGGTAAGAGCTTCAGGAACGAGATCAGCCCGAGGGCCGGTTTGTTGCGAGTCAGGGAGTTCACCATGGCAGAGATCGAGCACTTTGTCGACCCGCTCGATAAGAGCCACGAGCGATTCGATGAGGTCAAGGGTATCACCATTCCACTCCTCCCCAAAGACGTGCAGGAGTCGGGTAAGACCACCATCACCGAGAAGACCATTGAGGATGCCGTGTCTTCCGGCATGGTCGACAACCAGACCCTCGGCTACTTCCTCGGCAGGATCTACCTATTCCTTGTCAAGATCGGTATCGACCCTGCCAGGCTTCGATTCCGTCAGCACATGGGCAATGAGATGGCCCACTACGCTTCGGACTGCTGGGATGCCGAGATTTTGACCTCTTACGGCTGGATCGAGTGTGTTGGATGCGCCGACCGAAGCGCTTACGACCTCACTGTTCACAGCAAGAAGACCAGGAAAGATCTCGTCGTCCAGAAGACTCACAAGGAGCCAAAGGTGTATGACAAGCTCGTCGCCAACATCGTTAAGAAGAACCTTGGTCCGAGGTTCAAGAAGGATGCCAAGGCCGTGGAGGAAGCTATCCTTGGCTTGGACGAGAAGGCTCTCGAGTCGCTCCAGTCCTCGCTCAAGAATGGCACCGCCACCATCCAGGCAGGTGGGCAGAGCTTTGAGGTTACCCCAGACATTGTCACTGTCGAAATGAAGACGATCCGCGAGACCGTTCGCGAATTCACCCCCAATGTGATCGAGCCTTCATTCGGTATCGGAAGGATCTTCTACGCCCTTTTGGAGCACAGCTTCTGGACCAGGGCCGAGGACCAGGACCGCGGCGTCTTGAGCCTTCCACCTCTGGTGGCCCCCATCAAGGCTCTCATCGTACCGATCAGCGCCAATGACAAGCTAGCGCCCCTTGTCAAACAGGTCAGCAGGAAGCTGAGGTCGGCTGGAGTTGCATCCAGGGTCGACGACAGTAGCGCCACGATCGGAAGAAGATACGCCAGGAACGACGAGCTGGGTACGCCTTTCGCCTGTACCTTGGACTTTGCCAGTTTGAGCAAGGGCACTGTGAGTATTCTTGACCTTGGCCCACTTCAGTCTGGTTTCCCATCCCGCGTTCCCCTTTCTTCCCCTTTGTTCCTCCTTCGCTCTTTTACTGCCTACCCTTCTCACTGATCACTCGTTCTCATTTGCGCTACCCCTTGCCAACCATGGCGAACAGATGACCATCCGAGAGCGAGATACCACAAGCCAGAGGATCGGACCTATCGACCAGGTGATCGAAGTCATCAAGCGTCTTTGCGACGGCACCCTCACTTGGGAGGGAGCCTGCAAGGAGTTGCCAGAGTACACTGGTCAACAAGACCTCGACTCGTGAAGCTATGGACCCTCTCCCCACCTTCCCTTCCCCCCTTTTTTTTTCTCAAAAAAGGAAAGAAAAGGAAAGAATTAAACCTACATTTTTTCCTTTCCTCCTCTCTATTGTCTAACACAGATTGAAAATTTTCTCTGATTTCCCCTCAATTCCACATCCCCTTGTACCTGGAGGAAGAAGAAGTGAAAGAGATTTGAAGAAGAACATAAGATTGAATCAAGCTGGCCCACTCTTTTCTTTCACCTTTTACTGTGCAAAAAGAGCCAGATGGATCCGACC
Organism: Violaceomyces palustris; assembly: GCA_003144235.1. Lineage (NCBI taxonomy): Eukaryota > Fungi > Basidiomycota > Ustilaginomycetes > Violaceomycetales > Violaceomycetaceae > Violaceomyces > Violaceomyces palustris. The sequence continues at coordinate 8,803 of KZ819966.1, read as the reverse complement.
CTTTCCGGGAACAAAGTAGGAAGGGGAGGGGGGATGGGAGGCTGGGCCCAACGTGGGAAGCTTCTGTCATTCTGAGAGAGTATCGTGACTTGCCGGGGGGGGGATAAGATTATTGCAAAAAACGTGAATGGTTTAAATTCCTATGAGGAAAAAAAATAAATGAGGGGTTTGGAAAAGATTCGACAACAGTGTGATTCGAACACACGCACTCAGAGAGTACATCCTCACGATCCTCGAAGAATCCGAGGTGCTAAGTATAGCAGGGATGCGCCTTGACCACTCGGCCATGTTGTCCCGTCACGTGCTCAAGTGGGCAAACAGCAATGTGTACTTCGAGGGAAAATCTTGAATTCTGGTTCAAGGCAACAGAAACCATTTTTCCCGTTTGTTACAGCGTGTTTACGAACCTCAAATGCCAATGTGCCCCTCGTTGGATTGGCCAGAAATCCTGGGTGAGATGAGGAAAGGGAGGTCGAATGACAAGGTAGTCATGTTCCGATGGACTGTGGACGAACGGTGGTTTCACAGCTTGAATCGCTCGCGGGAATCGGAGTTTTGGGTTGGATGGTGTTGGTCGAAAACGGTGTTATTGAGCTTCTGACGTGGAGGGTGGAGAGGAAGAAAAGAGACAGGGAGAAGCACGCCAGCGCGTGCTGCCTTTCATTGCCCTACCCCTCCCGCTCTCTTCCCTCCCTCTCTCCTCATCAACACCCGGCTCCCCTTCCACTGCTTCTTCCTTTCTCCTCCCCTCCCTTTCTCTCTCTCTCTCTCTCTTTTACCCTCCCCCCCCCTGGTCTTTCCCCCGGAGAAATGGCGCTTCTGCAATTGAGCCTTTGCGCTCTCTCCATCTACACCACTTTCCTCGTCTGGGGACTCCTGCAGGAGAGGATCACAAAGACACCTTACGTCGCCGCAGCTACCTTGTTCCACCCAAACCCGCAACCCGAGTACTTTAGGTCACCCCTCTTCCTCAACGCCATCCAGGCGGCTCTCTCGGCCTTGACGGCGACCTTTTACGTCGTGGTGAGGGGCGCCTCGTCCTCGCCCTCGAGACCCCTCACATCCATCCTGGGCTTTGACGCCCTCACCCCGAGTGGATCGCATAGAGCCTTGGAATCGAGGGGAAATACCACAGCAAAGGAAGGGAAGAGGGTTGGAAAAGTGGCGGCCATCGCCAATGGTCGTCCGAAGGATCCAGAAAGCTCTCAAGGAGGAGGAGGAGGACTTTCGAGGTTCGTTTCGCCGCTACTCGTGCGATACCTAGCCATCTCCCTCCTTCAATCCACCGCCTCGCAGCTCGGCTTCCTCTCGCTGAGGTACATTTCGTACCCGACCTTGACCCTTGCCAAGTCCTGTAAGCTGGTTCCGGTCCTTTTGATGAACGTCCTGCTTTACAGAAGGAAGTTCGCGCCTCAGAAGTACGTGGTCGTCCTGCTCGTCACCTTGGGGATCTGGATGTTCATGGCCTTCGCCCCAGCTAAGCCTTCCTCCAAGAGCATCAGCAAGGCTCCCGCCTCCTCGAGCCTCTGGGGGCTTGGCCTGCTGGGGCTCAACTTGATCCTCGACGGAGCCACCAACAGCACCCAGGATGAGGTCTTCAGCCTCTACGGCAGGGAGACGGTCTCGGCAGGTCAAATGATGCTCGTGATGAATGCCCTCTCAGCCACCCTCATGTCGATCGGCCTGGTGCTCCCCACCTCGCTCTTTTCCGCAGGACAAGGTGGGAACGAGTTATCCAGAGCCTTGGCCTTCATCTCGAGGCACCCGGAGGTCGTGAGGGACATGTTGGCTTACGCTCTGGCCGGGGCAGTGGGTCAGGTTGCCATCTTTGAGACGTTGGAGCGATTCGGTAGCTTGACGCTCGTCTCCATCACGGTGAGTTGCCTTTGTTAGTTTTTTCTTTTTCTCACGAGAGGTTTTCTCTATCCTCTCTTCCTCTACCGTGTCTCTTTCTCGAATCTATGCCCTTTTTCCGCCTCCCCCTTTTGGCTGATCACTCCCCCGCAAACACACACACTTTTGGAAATTGGTCTCTTCAGGTGACGAGGAAACTGTTCACCATGCTGCTCTCCGTCCTGGTCTACAAGCATCAGCTGAGTGCCCTCCAGTGGCTAGGAGTCGCTGTCGTGTTTACAGGGATTGGTTTGGAGGCCAGGGAGAAGAGGAGGGAAGGTCTCGCCAAGAAGGCCTTAGCGGAGCGGAAGAGAAAGTCTTAGAAACCTTGCGGGTATCGGACTCCCTCTCCTCATCCGAGCTCCCCTTGCCGTCAACTTTCACCCACCTCCCCTCTCTGGCTTTAGTTCTCAAACCCTCAATCGACCCTGTCAGGGCTTTAAAGGCCGGAAGGAAAGGGAAAGGGCGGATGGGGTGGAAGGGCGACCCATAGCTTCAGAAAGCAGTGGAAGGATGGGAAGGTAGACCCAAACTGAGTTCCTTCTATGAAAATGAATGTATTCCTTTAGATTTTTTTCTTAGATCCAGATCTTGCCAGAAGGGGTTCGTCAGCGAAGAGAAAGACACAAAGATTCAAAGATTCAAAAAGGGTGAGAAATTACTTGTCAATATACATGTGTGTCTTCCCTTTTATCACGTGACCTGACAACATGGCCGAGTGGTTAAGGCGCATCCCTGCTATACTTAGCACCTCGGATTCTTCGAGGATCGTGAGGATGTACTCTCTGAGTGCGTGTGTTCGAATCACACTGTTGTCGAATCTTTTCTTTTTCCCTTCTCTTTTTGTCCCCCTTCCTCCTCCTCATCTTGTCCAGTTTCCAAAACCTGAAGCCGGCCTTCTTTCATCCTCCACCCCAAAAGGGACCTGATCCTCGCAAGCCAGCCAAGAAAGTGCTCGTCCGAAGCAGGACGGTAACTCTTAGCGAACTGAAATGGCCCAGACCTCCCATCCCCCATTCGAGGGAAAACCCAGTAGACGAACAGGGGAACAAGAAACACTAGAGGGGAAAAGCATCACAAAAGTAACATTGGAGAGTGGAAGAGTCAGACAGAAAAGCTCGAAATGAAAGGCTCATCCTCACAGATCGCTCCTTGCCAAAAAAGGAGACTGACAAAAGCGAATCATAGGGTGGACATCGAAAGGCTGAATAGAAGGTGTAGTCGAAGTGAGAGACGACAAAGGCGAAAAAAGTAAGCATAAACTTGGAACAAAAATGCAATAATATGAGATGTTAAAAGATTGATTTCAATTAAAAAGGATTCGACAACAGTGTGATTCGAACACACGCACTCAGAGAGTACATCCTTACGATCCTCGAAGAATCCGAGGTGCTTAGTATAGCAGGGATGCGCCTTGACCACTCGGCCATGTTGTCATCCGCTACGACGAAGTTTTTGAAACATATATATTCTTGGCTCAATGTTGGCTCTTGGGAAGCAGTTCAGATTGGCTTGCAACCTCACTACACCGATGCACAATCTCGATGCCCGCAGCCGAAGGGACAAAGCAAGGGTATGATTCGAAATACATGTTTAAAAATGCATCGAAGGTAGCTTTTGGGAGGTATCTGTACTCGGAGGGAGTCCCGGGAAAGGGCGAGTTGGAAGTGGTAGCGGCGTGGAGTGAAGAAGAGAGAGGAGGGATTCCGTGGTGTGAAAGGGCTTGAACCTTTCTGGTGGCCCCCGTTCCTTTTGATTTGAAAAAAAAAAGGCGATGGAAGAGGAGCGAGGTTTCAAGAAAAAAAAGGGGGGAGGCAAAAGTGAAAGTGACGAGTGAAAGTGTTTCGCAGCGAACTTCTGTTTTTAAGGGAATGTGTAGTCCAGGCTCTCGAGGTCGGCGAAATTTTCGGGGAAAGAAAAGTGAACGCAGGGATCAGGGAGAGGAGAGGCGCGTAGCGTACTGTAGGTTGGATTTGGTACAACGAGGTCACATCAAGCTCATGGCGAGGCATACCTTGCAGAAAAAGGTATGACAGCAGAAAGACAAGAAACGAAGGGGGGCTGGGTGCGGGTCCTGGAAGGTGTCAAGTTGATGGGAACGGGGAGATGAGGATGCAGGAAAGAACAGTGCAAGGCACGCTACCAGAGGCATCTGCTTGATGGTTCAATTTAAAATTGGTGGGATCTCGCGCTGAGGAACATTGGTGATACGCAGACCAAACGGGAAGCGTTGAGAAAACAACATTCCGAGTGGACCCCTGATCAGGTGGTATAAAGTCTGATGTCCATTCCGTTTGGCCCTCAGGATCCTCGCTCGTCCGAGTACGCATTCGACAGATGGCTCGGGTTGGAGAATTGCGGCGAAGGAGATCCGTTTGAGGATGGGCTCAATCTCCTGCGTGAAGGGGATGCTAACGGGGACGGGTTGCTGTTTAACATCCCAATCATGTCGGTCATCAAGCTCGGGGTCCCGCGGTCGGGCAGAGGGGGCAGAGGAAATGTCGGAGGCGGAGAGAGTGGTGGTGGCGAGAGCCTCTTAGCGGCGGTCGGGGAAGAGCTTTGACCGTTTCCCACAAACGAGTTCCTGCTTGAAGTGCTGGATCCGGTCGAGTTCAATCTCATCATGCCAACACTCTTCTGCTTCATCAGCGGACTTGCGTTTGGGGAGTCTCCATTCGAGCTGGCCTCGCTGGCCAGTTGAGAGAGGCCCTTCGAGTACACCGCCAGTGTTTCAAGAGAAAAGCTGGATCTTAATCTGGGACTGTTGCCGATACTTTGAAGAGACGACGAAGATTCTGCGGAAGGAGAGTGGGGGCCAACCCAACCAGTGTTCCCTGACTCCTCTCCGTCGTTGTTCTTCCTGTCGACTTCTATCGTGGGGATGCTCGAAGTGCCCGTGTTCGTCTGCCTGACAGGCGAGTCTGCGCTGGCCAGGCTACTTCCTCTACCGATACTTTCATGAATCGATCCGGTGGCTGAGACGGCACTCGTTAGAGGTTTGATTCCCGAGCCGAAAGCGATCTTGGAGAGGCTACCCACACTACCATTGCTGCTTAAACTAGCCGACCTCGCCCTGGTGACCATGCCTATCGGGGCCGGCTCAGGCTGGAGGCTTGGCAACGGCTCATGTTCCCTTTCCCTAACATAAGAGCCACGCCTGACAGAGCTACTCCTAGAACTCGGTGCCGAGCCCGAAGAAGTGACTCGAACCGAAGTCCTCGATCGAGCCACTCGGTCAACGTCTGATTTCGCCCCGCTTGCGCTCCGCAGAATGCTTGAACGGCTTCCTTGCCTTGGCCTTCGGCTAGGCTCGGTCGGAGGACTTGCAGATAAAGCCGCCGCCATCGCGAGCGCTCTTTGCGAGTAGGTTGGATTGCTCCCATTGCTCTGCACAGAGCCCATAGGTCCTTCGGAATCGCTTCGCCTGAATGTTCGCCTGCGACTAGGCGCGGAGTCACTTGAACTCTCTGTGCTCTGGAACGAGCCACTTCCATTGTCACTGCCCTTTGACGCAGTCGGGCTCAGCAGTGGTCCCAGCCCTTCGTCCGCTCTTCCGTTGACGACATTATGCCTCTCACCGACATCATCGTGGTGACTCGATTGCAACAAGTTGGTTCTGTGATTCTGAGAAGACGAAAGAGCAGCCTCTGCGGGCACCAGCGCCTGGTATTCAGCGAGTGGCGCGAGCTTTGTTGAAGAGCTTGCCGGCAAGTTCAGACCAGGGTCTGCCACTTGAGGTTCATGCGCGTCTGCGCTACTCTTAGGAGCCTTACAAGCCCCGTCGAGCACCATCGAGTTCGCCGTTGCCATCTCCTCATTGTCTGATTCCAGCGCATTTGACGCGCTCCGCTCAACGTCGCTGAGCTCTGACCCAAATGGCACGATACCATTAGGCAAAGACGTCTTATTCACCCTAGGATTGGCCAAGCTCACCTTCCCGCCGCTTGGTGCCAGGCTGCTTAGCCTGCTCGGGACGCTGAGAGAACCACTGCCCATGCCGCCCGACATCAAGACTACGTCACTTGCAGTTTGAGCTTCAGGCCGAGTGCTGATGTTGATGGCCAAGTTGTCATTAGTGCTACCATTCGAGGTTCTTCTTTGGCCCTCTTTCGAAGATGGGACCGAGGGCATCGTTCCGGAAGGGGTCAGCATGGTTCCAAAGGGATCTGCAGGCTCTTCCGAACTTGACATTTTCCTCATCATCCTTCCCACCCCTTTCCTCAAAGACGATGCTGCGCCAGAATTGCTGGACTTGGATCGAGAATTCGACGTGTTCATGACACTGTTGATAGTTCCTGAGCCACCGGGGGCCAACAAAGCAATCGTTCCATCGGGAAGCCTATTCGATCGAGAAGAGCCCGATCCCGAAGTGGTGGAAGGTCCTGGTCTGCCGCTAGCGTAGAGAGCCTGGTTGCCTACCTTAGACTTCGAAGATCCGAGACCGAGGATTCGACTTCCAAGCGGCGAGGTCACACTCCCATCACTTGAGCCATTGCTTTTGGGTGAGTTCGCTTCCTCCGCATCGCGACCGAGGGTGGTATCGATGGTCAGGCTCGATCTCGGCGGGAGCTCATGCTCGCTGAACGAGATCAGAGGAGCGACCGGCAGAGGCTTCCGAGCCGTCACGGTGATGCTCGAGCCAAGGTTGGCAGCGCCATTCCCAAGCGAGGCCGATCTGGAATTCGAGTCTCCTGGGCCAGTGGAGCCCTGCAAGGCCGCTAAAGCGTTGTTTCTCAGAGCTCGCGCTCGACGCTTTCGCCAGTCCCAGTCCCTCCCTGCAGCAGCAGTGCTTGTCGTGCCCCTCTCAAACCAGAATTCTTCCTCTTCTTCTTCAACTTCCTGATCAACGCCTTTACCTGAAAGCCTGTTGCGGCTCTCCGGGCTCGCGGACCGAGATCGAAGAGCCACAGCGGCCGCCTCGACTCGCTCCCTCGCTCTCTCATGCGAATCCGCATAAATCGACCAATCGGGCTCGGTCAACTTGATCGCCTTCTTCTTCCTGCTAGGTAGTCGACCGGAGGAAAAAAACATGCCCTTTGGCAAAGATGGCCCCGAATCAAAGGAAGATGTAAGCGCGAGTCCAAGCGGTTCCCTTGAAAATTCGCCAGGATTCAGCGAAGGAGACTGATGGTTGTCGCGCCTTACATCCCAAAGTGGGGACCCTTCGTTTGAAGCAGAATCAGGCTGCTGTATCAAAGTAGATAGTTCGGTCCCTCGGAGAGATGCAGTGCGAAAGGGTTGCGCTTCTCGCTTCAAAATCGATGAAAGTCTTGGGAATTGGGGCCTCTTACCAGCCTCATACCTGCCATCAGCTCCTTCCACATCACGAGTCACGAGTCTTCCTCTCCGAAACTCGACATCGTCGGATTCGGCTGGTAAGGCAAAAGACCGCTCCGTAGATATGCTAGGAGTCGAAGTGTTTTCCTTCCCCTCTTCACCAAGCCCTACATCGTCCGTCCAGCCATCCTCAGTAGTGGAGCGTGTCAATGGTGACGCTGCCTGAAGAGGCTGAACCACCTGCGAGCGATTCTTTACATCGACAGGTCTGGTTCGCGGCGGTCTTTGCGGTCTCGAGCCATCAGCGCTTCGAGCTGGACTCGGGCTTGCCGAGTTACCCCGCGAGGACGATGATCCAACAAGCAGCCTCCCACTCTCCCTTCTACGGCGTCCAATCGATCCGCTGCTCGATGCGGAAAGCGATCGCTTGACTATCGGGTTGGAAGGAGCTTCGTTGGGCGGTGTCCCATAAGTGACAGTCGAGGCCCCTGACAGAGGATTGAGTGGGCTCAGAGACTTGACCTTGGACCCCTCCAATTCGATCTGGATTGGGCGGGTGCTGAGGCTGCTCAGAGGGTCTGAGCTTGTGATCATGATCAGACTGCTGCGCTTGCTGACAGAGTTGTGGTCTTTCCTCAGTGCTCTTCGCAGTGCATGGCTCATTTTGGTGTCAGAGGAGAGTCCAGTGACGGAGGAGTCGTCCTCATCCTCAGATTCGTACTCGTCGCTCTCAAGATCGAGCTCTGAATAGTCTATCATGTTGTCCTGAGCGAGATCGGTGCTGATCTGCCACAGAGACCTTATCTGTTTGCTCGAGCCGCTCCGGACCATCCTTCTCAATGCAATGTAGCTAAACAACAAAGCTGAATGGGGTTCATGGGTTCAGGGAAAGGAAGGAATATCAAGAGCGAAATGGTGTAAGAGCGCCTTAGCAAAAAAAAGGGAAAGCCAGGCGGTAGGCGGCATGTCGAATTCATGCTTGAGTGAGCGTTGATGGAAAAGCTATACCACTTACCGAAAGTGATCATGAGCAAGGTCGCAGTCCAAGTGCGGCGAAAGTCTCCATGCCAGAACATTAGAGCGCCAACGAGTCCTCTGCGATGGAGGCCAGCCCTGAGGGTCGCTTCGTCAGGTGCTGACGAAAGGGCACCTTGTCCCATGGTCGAAGAAAGAAAATTCACGAAAGATTCTGCGACAAGGGCCCACTTGGACAGGATCAAGGAACGCCAGGCCCCACTCTCAGCCGTCGTTCGATAGAATTTGAACGAGGACTAGAGATGGTCGGGCGATAGGAGAGGGATCTTAGCCTTTGGGTTTTCTCTTCTTCTATTTTCCTTCTTATTTCCCTTTCTACTCCACTGGAAAGGGAGAGAGGGTTAGGAGTGCGAAGGAAGGGGTAAACGAAGTCTAGCGATGCATGCGTATGTGACTGGATATGGTCGAACGGCCCAAGTGCCTGAAGTTGTAAAGAGACTTTCTTCTTCGTGCTGAGCGAGGCTCTGGATGTATGGCTGGATGGGTGGGAGCTTTGGTGATGGATGTATGCAATGCGGAGGGAAGGAAAGAAGGAAATGGACGTGGAGGGTAGCGACCGGAGAAGGGGACCGGGGAGGGAACGGGGGAGGGGAGGGGG
>KZ819965.1:0-31367 GCA_003144235.1 Violaceomyces palustris | reverse complement strand
AGAAGGCCGAGCAGGAGAGGCCGGTGGGGGGGGGCAAACTGGCACTGGGGGGGGGGGGGGGGGGGGGGGGGGGGGTCAAGGATGAGCAGGAACGTGACGAAACCATCGGAAGAACACTTTTCGACTTTGACTGTCGCTCGCAATCCTTGGGACGCGGTTGGTGGACAGAGGAGAGGGAGGGAGATGGATGGAAGAGGGAGGTTGGCAAGGAAGAAGACAGGGGTGCGAGGTGAAAGCGGCGGTCGGCGACGGCGAGGGCGAGGGTTGTTCGTTGTCTTTTCAATCTTTGAGCGATGCTTTTATGGTGGGGATGGGGGGAATCGAGTCGGCAGTCGGTGAAATCCCACGTTGAGAATCAATCACTCGCAAGAGATTCATTCACTGGTAAAGGAAGAGAAAATCCGAAGGAAACAAAGGAGACGACTATCACTTGGTCTCGTCTCGATCCAGCTCAACCCTACCCACATCCTCACCTGCCTCTCCACCTCTCTCCCTCCCTTGCTCTCACCCTCCCCCTCCCTCTCGCTCTCGCTCTCTCCCTTTCTCTATCTCTTCTCGTCCCCCTCCCCTTCCCCCTCCCTCGCCCCCCTCTCTCTCTTTCTGCTTCTCTCGACCTCTTAGGCATCCACACGCAACACACACTCACACGCAGACACACACGCAGACACACACTTGCACGCCCGCCACACACGCAACGCTTCCATCTCACCACGCATACAGCCATCCAACAATCGCTGATCAACCGACGTTGGATGACCGGGGCTCTCCCTCTTCTTGCATTCTCCCTCCTTCCTTCCCCCCTCACCAACCTTTTTACCCTCCTCTTTCTGTAAGCTCAGGGCGGAATCTCATCTCCTCGAAATCACGTCGGAGTGGGCTTCTCCTCCCCATCCAGCCAGTATGAGCCCAAAGCCCTCAAAGAGCCCCCTCAGGCCCAACCCATCCGACGGCCAGTCCGACAAGCAGCCCCAAGATCATCCAACCCCACCCGAGTCTTCGGAACAAGATCCACCATCATCAGCAGCAGTGGTGAAAGAGGAGCAAGGGGAGGAGGATGAAAAGGGGCTCGAGGAGGGAGAGACCGCCGATCGCGTCAAAGAGGCATCGGTTGAGTCTGGCCAATTACCCCAGCAAGACGAGCAAAGCGCCCCCAACCCAGAATCCGCCATCACCACCAGCAGCACCACCTCATCGTCATCGCCGTCTTCGTCATCGCCGCCGTCATCCGCAACTCCGAATGGGAAGAAGGACAAAAAGTCCAAGGCCAAAAAGCCTAGTCGCAAGACCAAAAGCTCGAGCCCCAAGGAGAGCGATGCGATAGTTCCCAAGGCCGACGATCCGGAGGACGAACAGGCTGAGGAGGGAGAGATCGTCCAGGACGAAAATCCCCCCAAAGCTCTGGCTCATCCGCTCCCAAAGCTGGAGGAAGAAGGCGAGGATGCGCACGAGGCCGAGGAAGAGGGAGAGGTCCCAGAAGAGGGCGCCATCGATGAGGGCACCGGATCCGGCTCCTCCGCATCTGCTGAAGTGAATCGAAGCTCGTCATCCCGACGCCAGCGTTCGATCTCACACAACAACAAGGAGATCGCCCAGCTGGGACTCGCAAGCATCGGGGATGGCGAAGACGAGCCACTTGCGCCCAGACGCTCTCGAAGAGCCCTCGCCGGTTCCCCGGTTCCCAAGGGTCGAGGGGACAAGTCTGGGAGCGTAGAGGCAGAAGAGCGCGAGTCCAACCAAGTTCGTGAGGAAGAAATGGCCCAAGACGATCAGGACGCGTACGACGATCTATCGGCCGCACCGGCTGATGAATACAACGACGGCGAGACGGGCGACGAAGGCGTCACACGCTGCGTTTGCGGTAGTATGGGTGAGTGCCCCTTTCAAGTCCACCGGAATCGCCCCTACACTCCCCTTCCCTTGTCTCTCTGACTTGAAAAAGGAAGGGCAACTTGGCAGCTCGGGTCTCTGCACCTAAGCGGCCCTCGCTAATAAAAAGCAATCGACCCCTTTCGTATCTTTCCCTCGAACCAGATGAGAATGTCGGTCTCATGATTCAGTGCGAGACTTGCAAGTGCTGGCAGCATTGTGTCTGCATGGGCATGCAAGTAGAAGAAGACTGCCCTGACGTCTACTTCTGTGAGCAGTGCAAGCCCGAACTTCACATCCCTCTGCTTAGGTCGTTCGGCTTGCTGCCGCCCCCCCGGGCTCACAAGAAAGGGGCTGGAAAAAGCCAGAAGAACAGCGCCAGGGAACTCAAGGAAGCAAAGGAAGCGATCGCCGCAATGACGGCAGTGAACGCTCAGAGGAGAAAGGAGGCTGTCGAGCTGATCGCTGGCCATGCTGCCAACTCAAGAGAGAGGAGGCAGAATTCGAGTGGACGTTCGGAATCAAGGGATGTAGAGTCGAGAGCGGCGCCAAAGAGCCCAAAAAGGAGGAGCACGATGAACAGCCGAGAGTCGGCATACGGAGGCTGGGAGACTATCCCACCAGGCTTGCTCGCCGAGGGCGAGGTGTGGGAAGGCGCACAAGTTGGCGGTGAGGGACAAGGGCAAGATCCGCATGCCGAGGTTGAACGGAGGGACAAGTCCTTGAAGAAACGGAAACGTGGATCACATGATGAAGTCGAAGAGTGAGTTCGTGAAGAAGGGGAGGAGGTGTGCCCTGCCCCGACCCGAGCGAAAGTTTCCAAACGCGTTGGTCTCTCGCTCTGCTACCGAGCAATCATCATTCCGAAGCTGACCACAATTCATTGACACTTTTACCGCCACCACTTGCGTTTTATCGATCAACACTTTCGGGCGTCTTCAGGTCGAACGACAACGACGATTCTCCCGATCGGGGCGACGATGGGACAGGACCAGCTGAAGTTGCGAAACGCCGACGCATGAGTACCAGCCAGACTCATCCAGGTGCGCCCAAGGCTAGCGGAGACGAAGATACATCGCATGAAAGGTCCGCGAGAGATGGAGAAAGCCCATCCGCACAAGGCAGGGACAAGGGGAAGAAGAAGAAGAGTAGTGCCTCTGGAGCCAACGCCGCTCATGGATCGTCACGTGAGGCCTCTTTGGTCAGCGCTCATCAAAGCGCTTCGAACCCGAAGCCCAAGCATCCGAACCAGTACACCTATCGAAACAAGGAGAAAACCGGAAGCAAGGATCTCGCCAGGGGGAGCGGGCAAGCCTCCACATCCACCCTCACATCCAACTCGCCGAGCCCAAGCCCCAGCAAGAGCCGAGCCGAGGCCAGCCGAAGAGGCAACAGGGATCTGGCCGGAAGCCGAACCAGCACGCCTGCGCCCGGGGATACGAACGGAGGCGGACGATCGCACAATCCTGGTGCGCCTTGGGGGCTCCCCGACCACCTCGCACACCTAGCCTATCTGCTTCCGATGCAGGCCAAACCTTCCCACGGCGGTGGACTGCCGTCCACCTCGAACAAGGGATCCACGCCGTCCTCCAACCCGAGGAGGACAGCGTTGGCTGCCAGCGCAAGCAGCCCAGTGATCACAGGCCTCCCAATGCCAACCTCACCCAACGCGCCTCAACCTTTCCGTGTCATGTCGGCAATCGAGCCCACGACAAAGGTCCGCTTCCCCGCCAGGAGGATGACGATGGGCGAGATGAGGAAGAGGGTTCGAAACATCGGCGAGTACGTCACCCGAACCCAGATTGAGGCCGTCGACCGGGAGAAGAGGATGAGGCTCCTCGGAATCGTCCCACCTCACCAAGAGGAGGCGCTTCGGCAAAGCCAAGCGCTCAGTCAGGGCAGCTATGGAAGGAGCAGTGCAAGGCCATCGGGATCATCGACTCCGCAAGTGGACAAGCCAAAAGGGGAACCCGCCACCGACAGAGAGGAGGACGTGGAGATGGCTGATGTGGCCACCGAGAGGGAAGCGAAAACGTCAAGCTACTCTCAGGGCGATCAAAAGGAGGGAGAGGGCGAGTTGGTGGGCGCTGACGCTCTGGGCGACGAGGTCAAGGACGCCAAAGGAGGAGCACCCGATGAAGGTCAGCCCGAGGGGGAGAGGAACCCGTTCGAGAGCCTCCCGATCAGCATGAGGCTGATAGAGGAACTCACACGCGAGCTCATCAACTTCCAGAGAAAGTTTGGTGTGGGACCCGGAAGCGGTGGTGGGTTTGCCTCGGGCGGCCAAGCCGCAGCTCAGGCGACATAGGGACCCTTTTACTCTTGCTTTCCTTTCCTTTCCGTCCCTCGTCCTCCTCGTTTTTCGATATTTCTTTCCCTACACTCCTTCTTCTTTGCCCTCCCTTCCACTCCTTGCTTTCCAACCTATTTCAAGAGATATCGCTTCCCTCCGTGGTAATCGAACCAAACATGCCTCTCATGGATAGGGCTTGGAATTCTCACTAGGCAGCAGACCTGAGGGTGATGAACATCGCATTGTACTACTACTGCAAAACCTGCCATTTTCTCTTCATTCCCCCTCACTTGGCTCCTCTTCACTTCGACCTTCTCTCTCTCTCTCTCTCTCTCGTCTTTGGCCTTCGCCTCTCCTCACTGCCTGGGCGGGTAGAGATTGAAATTAGTATCCTCAAAGTCCGGTACGTAACAAACCCCTTGTCCTCTGGTCTGTCGGAACATTTCTTCCTGACTTTGGGTACGAACACAAATACGCTTGCAAGGTGGGCTGGATCGTCGCAAACGCTGATAGAAGGATTTAGGTATGGGAGAACGGCCGAGAGGGAGCCATTCCTCCCAAAGGTAGGCGAAAGGCGGAGAGAAAGGGGGAGTTAGGGGTATACAGAGAGACAAGGAGGACTCTGGAGCTGTCAGAATTCTAGATTGGTGTTCCAACCCAATCCTGGTCTTTTTTTTTTTTTTACATTTTTTCTTTTCTTCATGGAGCCAAATTTGCCATGAAAGGACGGAAGACCGGGCGCACGGTGGTGGTGGGTGGTTCCGGCTCAGGGAAAGTGAAAAAGAAAAAAGATTGAGGAGGAAAGATGTTGGGGCTGTGTCATACAAAAGAATTTTTGTTTTCAAACAAATTGAGCGAAAGGTGAGCGGGTAGATCTTGACACCGGCAGAGAGAGAATGGAATCGAGGTACAGCGAGGCGATCGGTAAGGGTGCGGTCGCTAGGCGTGTCATGACTCCCCCCCACAACCCCCTCCGCTGATCCACTTGGGACAGGTTGAGGTGGACTTCCAAGCTGATATACGAGTCGCACGTCCAGTGGGGAAGAGGCGTCGGACTGCGATGGAGAAGGAGACGAGACCAAGAGTTCGAAGCGAGCTGGTGTTGCAGCGTCGAAGAATTGTCGTATCGCTCTCCCTTTCATCGCCAACAGTAAACCACCTTGACCGCCCCGATCGCTTTACAGCGCTGTACGAGCGAAACCCACCAACCATCCGATCCCCCCCCCCCACCTCTCCTCCATTTTGGCCGTTCGTCAGAAACGAACCTTGGTCAAAGCGCAAAGAAGGAAAGAAAAGGGGAAGGAAGAGGTAGAAAATTAGATGAAAAGAATGGATTACATACCTTAGGACGTATTCTTGAGATCCAATGCAGACTTTCAGAAGTGATTTGGGGAAAAAAAAGGCAAACAAAACAAACCCACCCACAGCCCATTCAAGATCGAGATCGATTTCTCACAAGGGAGGAAAAGGAGACGGAGAGAGAGAGAGAGAGGTAAGAGAGAGATGGGTAGAAAGTTGGTGGAGCTATTGTTGATGATGGGGATGCTCATACCCCAAGCCCGTTTTCACCAAGCAAGCGAGACAGGGCGGACGCGAACGGCTGCGTCTCCGCTTCTCGGTCGTTGCCTCTCGATTCTTTTCCTTCCCTTTTCCGTTTTTTTTTTTTTTTTTGAATAGCGTGGGTGCATGGAGAAGGAAGGCGTGTGCGTATGGGCTCGCTTTCTTTTCCATTCACATTTGGTGACACGCGCGTTTGAAATTGCGAACGGGGCAGAGGAGGAGAGGAGGAGGGGGCAGCAAAGGAGAGGGCGAGACGACCAACCAGTCCACGTCTGATGGTGTCAAAGAACGTTCTTTACCTTGCCATCACCCATCATCATCCTCGTCGCCATCATCACCACCATCACCACCATCACCACCATCGCCACCTTCGCCATCATCACCACCATCGCCACCATCGCCATCGTCGTACACCTCGCAACCGCACCACCGCCACTCATCACCAAAACCCCCTTTTCAACTCCACCTGGACTCGAAGGGTGACCGGGCGAATCGATCAGCCAAACCGAGGGTGCAAGAGCAGGTGAATCCTCCTCCTCCTCCTCAAACCTTCAAGCCCCAAACCCGCTGCTCGGATTTCCCTTTGTAGCGTACTCGAAAGCACTCGGGATCCTCTCTCACCCTCTTGCAAATCCTCAACGTCTGGTCGACTCAGATGTCAAATTGGGGGGTCTTCACCACGATCATCCCCTGCACTACCTTGATCAAGCTCTAACCTTCAAGCAAAGGAAGGGGGGGAAGTAGGGAACAAGGAGAGGAAGAGAGCAGAAAGGCAGAGGCAGGGGAGAGGTAGGGAGAGAGAAAAATAAAGTGACAGAGAGAGGGAGAGGGAGATTGACGGATCCAGAGACGGATAGGGATACGCGGATCGAGAGAGTAAGGCATACATGCGCTGAAAGCCTACGGCACCCACCGAGCCAGCATTCATCGAAGAATCTCTTCGAAACCCTCCATCAGTGGAAGCGACTGGCACGGCACCGGAACGCTCCTTATCATCTTCCCCCCCCCCACTTTGATGAGAAGCCGACTAACCACAACACAACTCGACCTCCGACAACTTTGCCCTGTTGCTCTTCCTTTTGAGACTCGCCCTTCCCGCCCCCCCCCCCACCAACTCCCAGGAAAGGAAAACGTAGGAAACAAAAAAAAAGAATAAGAATAAGAAAAGAGGAAGAAGAAAGGAAGAGGGAAACCGTAGGAGAGGAAAAGAGAAGGGGTGAAAGTGATCCAACGATTTACCATCACCCCATCTCGCCCCTCCTCCAATCAAAAAGAAACAAGACAAAGCCAAGTGAACACAAACCAGTCGAACGGTCTTCGCATCGAAACGAGTCAGACAAGGGGCAAAGTCGCTCCGAAGACCTGGAGAGACCATTGGAGAAGAGTATCGGAGCGTGGGACGAGGAGAATCAAAGCTCAGGTCTCTCTGCTGCCCACCATGCTCCGTACCCATGCCGCCTCTCGCCGCAAGGCCATCCAATTCCACAATACTCAACCCATTCCTACCACCCCTAATTCAAAGCTTCAGCCGGCCCTCAAGCGCTCCTCCCGCCTGGCCACCAGCGCCAGGCTGACATCGAGGAGTGGAACAAGCCCCCTTGCTCTCCAGAGCGAAAGCGTGACACCCTCCACTCCAGAGCCATGCACCACAGCCAACCTTGCCGTTGCTGGGGCTGATCGATTGCAACCAACAAAGAGTCAAAGCCCTTCCCGCCAGGTGGACCACGACAGCATTCCCTCCAGTAGCGATGCATCTTCGCTGACATCTTTCAACGACGCAAGCCTCGGCTTGGATCTCGATGACGACGACGACGACGGGGACATGCTCTCTTCGGCTTCCTCGCTCACGCTTTCGCCCCCTCCTAGTCCAGGGCCAGAGCCCAACAAGACGGCGTCCGGCAGAAAGTCGACCTCCCAGTATGCGCGCGGCTACACTCGAAGGCCAGCATCAGCATCACCTCAACCCGCAACAACCCCGGTCCGGGCCTCCTCCGAGGTCTCAACCAGGCGCATTGCTAGGCTCAGCAATGAAAGGAGCCTGGCTTCTCCTTCCGACGCCACTCCTTCCCTTCGGACTTCGCGCCGACTCCGAGGCTTCGGTACCAGGGATCGGGAGGAGTCGGGAACGCCGAGCACTTCTGAACTCCATTCGAGCACTCGAGAGCATAAAGGCTACGAGGGAGTCAATGGTGTCGATGATAACCAGGGGCGTGCAGTCTCGCCAAGCAAACGACTCGGACAGGCGCGCGGCTTGGTCACCAGAGGTAGAGCCAGAGCGTCACTCGGAGGGAGGCTCGAAGGCCGGGGCAAGCTTGAGGGAAGCCAAGAGTCCAGGGCGTTGGGAGCAAGTCCCAGGAAGCGGAGACGAGCCAGTGAGCCGGCGGCGCTGCCTCCGTCGACTCCGGAGCAACCACTGAAGAAAAGGAGAGGAAGACCTCCCGGCACGGGATCCAGGCAAGTGGCAGCCAACGCGATCCGTAGCGGCCTCCTTCCAGCCTCCACAGCGCGTAACGAGAAAACTTCAGCGCTCGCTCTCGACAAGAATGCCACGCGCCAGGGTTCTTCTGGTGGAAACAGCTCAACCCCGGCTCCACCCGAAAAGGACCCCGCGGCTGCGGAAGGCTCAGCAACGCCGGTCCGCAAAGGTCCAAGACCATCCTGGAAGAAAAAGGTGAGTAGCCGCTCAAGCGCGAGTGCCATCTTCGCCAAAAGGCCCAGAGAGCTCCGCGCGGTGTCGATCTGCCTGCGTACTCGACGTGAGGACAAGCCGTAAGCCCTTCGGCTGATCAAAAAGCAAAATCCTTCCTCCTGCTCCAGACATTCTTGACGAGTGGGCTCTACTCGAATGACTACAAGATTGACCCTCGAGCGGATGGAAGCCCGGTGCCTCCTAGTGCAAGAAAGCCGGGCAGAAGCGCAACACTAGCTTCTGCGAGTAGAAACACAGCTAGTAGGCTTCCCGGCACAGGGCCCTCTTCCCCGACATCGCCGCGGCCCTCCGCTTTCCCTCAACCCATGCACCACGGTCAGACGCTCTTGACCGAGTCGAGAGATTTCAAGCTGCCTTTTGCAATTTATCAGGAGGCGGAGGAAATCCGAGCTAAGGTCGACGCCAAACGGAAGCCTCCAGCCTACTCTCACATACGTGTCAACCAGTACTATTCGCGTCCCAAGCTGCATGGGGAGGTTCCCATCTGCCAGTGCTCTCCCGGTCAGACCTGTGCAGATGACTGCATGAACAGGATCATTCAGTACATTTGCAATCCTCGGACTTGTCCTTGTGGAGATAAGTGCACCAACATCAGCCTGGGCAAGAGACCGGGAATCAAGACAGACGTGGCTTATGTGAGCTGATCTTGTTTTCTGACGCCTCCACGTAACCTCCGCCGTTGACAAACCTCCAAAAAATCTCCCTCTTTCTTCGCTCTCCTCCATCCATTTCCCATTTCCCCTGACTCCTTGTCATCCCGCGTGCCTCGTCCTCCTTCTCAAGTATGGAGCTCGTGGTTTCGGCCTAAAGGCTCTCGAACCCGTCAAGAGAGGTGGCTTCATTGACGAATACCGTGGGGAGATAATCGACCTCAAAGAGGCGGCGAAGAGGGTGACCGAGTCGTACAAGTACACGGGCAACTTCTACTTCTTAGACTATGACGCCCAAGCTGGCGAAGTTCTCGATGGTGGGAGGAAAGGCAATGTCACGCGCTTCGCCAACCACAGTGTGAGTGGCAGGTGTCTCTGCTTTCATCCTGCCCTGTGCTCCCGGATTCTCCTGACTTTACGGCAGACCACTGAGCCTATTGGGGCCCTCAACTTCCGACGACATTGACATTTTGCTTTGATACCCCTTTTGCTTATTCAGTGCAACCCGAACTGTTACATCGAGAAATGGCTCGTCTGTGGGACGGATGAGAAGCTAACGGCCGAGTTCCAGATCGGATTGTTCGCCCTCCGCGACATCAGCGCAGGAGAGGAATTGACCTACGATTACGGTGAGTCTATTTTCCCGTTCTCCCCCGCCTCCCTCCCCGTCTCTGCTCACTCTGACTCTGCTCGGTTATTCTCTCTGCTCTCACACCCCAGGGTGGTCCGCGTTCCAGCCTAGGACCGTGACGGGAGAGATCAAGGAAAAGATCCCTCCAGAGGCCTGCTTGTGCGGCGCTCCCAACTGCTCTGGGATTCTTGGTGGCAAGAAGGTATCTCCCACCGCTGCTGCTGCTTCTGCCTCCAACGCCGAGAAAGCTACAGCAGCCAAAGTGAAGAAGTCGGCCGCCAGGGCCAAGACCGCTGCCAAGGTCAAGAAAGCTTTGAAGAAAGCTCATGCGACCCCTGCATCCATCATCAGGCGCCGTCTCGGGCGTAAGCCTGAGACAGGCTTAACCAGAATCACCTCCAATCGTTCTAGGCTCAACCAGATGGGTGCTTCCCAATCAGCGCCGAAGAAGACGTCGTCCTTCCGGCCGACCCGATCAGCCGTTCTGGGCAGTCGGAGGGCTCGGGACTCTGCAGCGATGAAGATCAAAGCCAGAATGGCTGCCATGCGCGCAGCGAAGGCGGCCAAAGCCGCCGAGAGGATTGCAATGGGCCTCCCCAACACTTACAAAAAGTCGGACAGCTTCATCAGGAAGACCACTGCCAAGAGGAAGCCCGTGGAGGTGCTCACAGGTCCAGAGCTGCAGGCGGCGACTGAGGAAGCCAAGCGAAAGGCCGAGGAAGCGCGGCGCAAGGCGCTCGAGCTGGAAAGGATGGCTCAGATGGATAGCGAAGCGTCGCCACGGCGAGCTGTATCGAATCGGAAATCTGCGCCGTTGCCTGTCCAAGAGGCTGCCGCAGATGAAGTCGAAAACAATCCGGCTCCTCGTCCTGTCCCGAAGAGAGGTCGGCCAAGTCTTGCCTCTCGCGGAAAGGGTTTGGGCGAAGCCACACCACCCAAAGGAAAGGGTGGGCAGTCCGTAATCCCCTCGGCAGCCCATGCCGCAGGACTAGAGAGAGAGGCCGCGGGACGGAGATCTGCTCCCGCCCGCAAGAAGGACACGACAAGGGTTGCAGAGCAAAAGACCTCCGAAGATGAACTTTCCAGCAGGGGGCCACCCATTGAGGGCACAAGAAGCAGAAGGGGTGCGAGGACTATTTCTGGAGCGGACAACGAGGAGGAGGACCAGAGGAGGGCAGAAAGGGAAGATGAGGATGAGGTCTTCGAGGCTGCCAAGGTTGCCAAGATCAAGGCCCTTGAGGCCGCGAGGGTACAGAGGGTAGATGCACTGAGGCAAGTCGTCCTCCAGACCAACACGAAACAGGAACGTTCCCGAGAACGATGGCAGCACACGAGAAAGTCGCTAGAGATGGCGGTGGTGGCTTACGATGACGCTGCGACGCGAGAGCGAAATGAAAAATCAGTCGAAGGGGAAGGAAGCCCTGCAGGGCGACTGAGCGCCAGAGTTGCGAAGCTTAACTTGGAGAGAGCCAAGAGAGAGCACGAAGACGCCTCGGATACGTACGAGCGAGCTGTCAAGGCTTGGAACTTGGCAGATATAAGGTACCAAGAGGCTCGAGCGAAGCATATCGCCGCATGCATACACGAGCGTGAAGCTCTCGAAGTCTGGCGACGCGAGAGATTGGCAAGAGTCGACCCTGCAGCTGCCGCTGCGCTCCCGCCATTCCGTTTCATATCCCTGCTGGAAGATGAGCCGTCAGTCGTACCTCTCACGCTTTCCGAGTCCTGGAATGCAATCGATGAGGAGAGCTGCGAGACCATGTGCGTCAGCACGCCGGCTCCAGATGCTGAGATCGCTACATCAGCTCTTCCAATAGGATCAAGCGACCTTTCAAAGACTAGTCCCTCCCGTGCAAGTCAACAGTCGGCCCGAAGCAGTCGGCCAGAGGCGGTAGCATCTGTACAAGAGGCAACCATCAGGGCGGCCGACAGAAATGGGAGCGAAACCGACGAGGACGAGTGGATCGAGGACGAAGAAGAGCACGATGAGCTCGAAAGCGAAACAGGTTCCTGCCTGACAGAGGACGAATATGAACCTGCTTCCGATAAGGAGCCAGAAGACGACGGCACTAGCCAAGGCAAAGGCAAAGGCAAGGGCAAGGGCAAGGGCAAGGGCAAGGGAAAGGGAAAGGGAAAGTCAATGGCCGCGAGGGAGAAGGCAGCGTCACCAGCACGCATGCTCCCGACGAGTCACAGCAAAAGCAAGGTCAAGGCTCCTGGCGTCCCTGGTTCTCTTCCTGGCGTCGTTTCGCAATTGCAGCAGAGCCCTGTAGGAAACTCGGATGAGGCAATGCCACTAGCTGTCAGTGCTACCAACACACCAGAAATACAGTCCAGAACCATCACCTCTTCTCAGGTGGTGGAGGAGAGCGCCGCATCTTCTGAGCCTGAGCATGGCGACAGAGCTTCCTCTACTGTACCTGACGCTCAGACAACCCCAGCCAGGCGCGGTCGCAAACGCAATCCACCCTTGTCCCCCGACGAGATCTCAAAAGCGGCAGCCGACCGTCGAGCGAGGAACGCTTTCTTAGCTCGAGTCCGACGGGCTCGGAATCGTGGAATTATCATCGAGGACCCGTCACAGCATCCCCTTAGAAAGCAAAGCATCGAATGCCGTGCCGCCCCCAAGGACTCCTACATTCCCGACTTGCCGTCGCACTTGGTGACGCTCGGAATGACCACGGCGGATGCACGCAGGGTTCGGAACGCGTTCCTCGCCCGAGTGCGACGAGCCATAAAACGTGGCTACGATAAGTCGACCGCCATCCGGATGGCAGCAAAGCCCATGCCGAAGGACGAGGGCGAGATCACTCCTGTCATTCAAGCGCAGAGGGCGAGGGATGAAGAGAGAGCCAGAGAACGTCGCATGCGCCTCGCAAAAGTCGCCAAAGCAAGGAGATCTCGCACAAAAGAAGAGGTAGCTGGCCGAGCTTCGGGCGAAGCTTTCGGAGTGGAAAGCGAGAAAGCGGATGCTTCAGAGACCTCCGATGGCGGCGAAGAAGACATCGATGAAGGCGAATGGGATGATATCAGCGACAGCGAGCTGGACAGACTCTTGCAAGTCACCGGAGGCCAAGGGTCATTCGGAGGAAGCAATGACACGAGTGAGGGAGGACCTAGCGGTGTCGAGACTTCGGCCGTGGTTTGATGTTCAAATCGCTCTTCTTCAAGCTGAGGCCCTTCCTTCCTCACCCAATCCCGACAGATTCGAGCTCACATGCGGCTCTTTCCCTCCATCTACCTATCTCTCAGCCTCTCCCTCTCCTATCTTTTCCTTCCAATATTTTCTCCCTTTTCCATTCCTTTTTCTTTCACAACCCCCTCCCCCCCCCCCTGTCCCATCCCATACTGATGATTCTTCCTTTTTCCATTCCTTCCCCCTCCACCCTCTTGAAACCCATCACACGCGCTTCGAACGACAAAGACACTGGGTCTGAATTTTGATAATGTCATTCTCCTCAGTGTGAATTGTGAGCGATGTACTGAACCACTACCGACCCTTTCCACCCTTGCCTCTCCCTACTATTCGCAACCAGCCAGCTTATGTCGTCATTTGCCCTCCTTTCCTAAAACCCGCAAAATTCCTGATGTCACCCCTGACCGTCCCACCAATGCGGTCGACGCATTGCCGGCACTTGTCTTTTGCATGTGGAGAAATTGTGGAGCACTAAAGTCAGATGAAACATTTGAGGGGGGGGGGGGGGGGGGAAGAGAGAATGTGTTTGGAAGTGACCGTGAGACGAATACGAGATGATTACTTCCTCCTAAAGACCAACAGAAAAGAAAAAAAAAGAAAGAGAAAAAGAAAGAGAAAGAGAAAAGAGAAAGAGAAAGAGAATTAGGAAGAGAAAAGAAGGGAAGGACAAGAACGGATCAGATCATCGAGCGAGAAACGATCTTGATCTCGTGTTTTCCCTTTTTCCTCTTCACTCTCTCTATCTTTCCTTTCCTTTCCTTATTTTTTCTTCAAAAAAAAAGAAGAGAGCTACGAGCTGTGCACGCGCACAGAGGGATGAGGTTGATGGCTTGTCCTCTCGTACAAGACGAAAAAAGGAAGTCGAATTAAAAAAAAAAAAATAAAAAGGAAAAAGAGGTCGAAGTCTCGAGTCTCGGGCTAGTGTTTGGGATCATGAGGAACAAAGGGACGGATGGTGACGAGAAGAAGATGCTGAAAGCTTGTCAGATCTCGATCAGGAGAAGGTCCATCATGTCACGCGTCTCGACCCTACCGACGCATGGTTTATCCATTGTGCCCATCGCTCTCCCTCCATCTCCTAACCATCCACCCATCCCCTTCACATCTCCCCCTTCTTTCTTCTCTCTCTCTCTCTCTCTCTCTCTCTCTCTCCCCCTTCTCTCTCTCTCTCCCCCCATCTCTCCCCACACCTCCACACCTCCTCCCTCCATTCCCCTCTTCCTTTCTATCCCTTCCGATCATGAGCGCCTCAAAGGATCCGACCAACGACAAGGACAAGTCCACCGGCGTTGGCAAGGACAGCAGCCACCAGAAGGAATCGGATAAAGCTCATAGCGAGTCGCTGATCGACTTCACCAGCTTCCCTTCCGAGGCGCTCCACTCGTACATCTCTCACTA
Organism: Violaceomyces palustris; assembly: GCA_003144235.1. NCBI lineage: Eukaryota > Fungi > Basidiomycota > Ustilaginomycetes > Violaceomycetales > Violaceomycetaceae > Violaceomyces > Violaceomyces palustris. The sequence continues at coordinate 17,063 of KZ819965.1, read as the reverse complement.
CAATCTCGCCCCCTCCTACCCACCCCCTTCGGCATCGGCTCCGGCAAAGTCCTCAAGGCAAAACGACAAGAAGTCGTCGTCCAGCAACGCTACCACTTCCTCCTCTTCAAGGTTACGAGCTCGTTCACCCCAAAACGAATCTGTCCCTTCCATCGGCGCTTCCTCCTCCTCCAACCCTGCTCCTTCCACCACGACGGGGAAGAAGAGGAACGCAGATGCTGCAGGTCTGGACTCGAAGGGCCACGCCAAGGACAACGGCCCAGAGGAGGACCCCCCTTGCCCTCCGCACTTTTTCGACGCCGCCGCCGCCAAGAATCACCTCAGTGCCGTGGCATCTAAGCACTTCGCCAGCCTGCCCGCTCCAAAGGAAGGCGAGGTCGTGGTCGGATTCCTCTACAGGTGCAAGGTCAAAGGTGAGTGGCCCGCTCTGTACAGCGCGAGATCGTCCAGGTTTCTGGGCTCGGGCGGCGGCTTATTCATGATGAGCGAGCCTAGATTCATTCATCTTTTCTCCAATTACGTTCGCGATGTCGAGAAGCGGAGAGGTCTTGGGAGGGGGTTGAAAGGCAGGAAGGGTGAAGATTGGTACGGGAAGATAGGCTCTTTTTTTTTTTTTTTTTTTTTTCCCTCCCACTCCCACTATGTTGGGGCCCCCTGAAAACGAGAAAGAATGGAAGCCTCACCCGTGACTGTCCTTCTTACTTTGATACTCCCCATCCTTCTCCCATCCATTCATCCCCTCATCATGAAATGCCCTTGAAGAAAAAGTTCTCAAGATAGCCTAAGCAAGTGGAAGAAGTAGAGAATGTAGCATGCAAAGAAACCCGTCCGTCTCTCTGGGTTTCCCAAGGTTTGGGGTCGGCAAAGGGGAGGGGGGTTCATTCTCCCATCTCCACGTTTCCATTCCTCGTCTTGGTCGCAGGGACTCTTCCCCTCCTCGCTTCACAGACCTCCTCGTCGCCCCCAACTCCTTCCTCACCCTCCTCACTAAAATATATACCCACTCCCAACATGATCCCCAGACTTGGCTTCGCCCTGTAACATATCGATCGTCTCGTGGCCCCTGAACCGACCAAAGGTCAAGCTCGACCGAGTCGATATGAAAATCTTGGAAACGGCCAGCTCGAGACCGACCGCGTGACCAAGACGAACACCCCAAGGATTTCTGGACTGAGAGAAGCGGGGATCGGTGACATCCACTCGAACACCCTCGTGACGGACCTGGGACCCGACAAGAGATACAGTGGCTATGTCGATGACACCTAGAATCAGGTCGCTCGCAACTCCCTTTTTCTCCCACCTGCAAACAGACGAACATGGGACCGCCGATCAGGTCAGATGAAAAAGTCGAATCCTATTGTTACAGAGTTGAGAAAGAGAGACGAGTCAACGAGTCAGGAACGAGAAGAGGTGACAAATGATGTTGTTGAGGGCGGGATCGCCAATGGAACTCAGCCCCTCTAATGAGTAGAGATTTGGTTTTGGTTCTTCCGAGCAACCGATTTCGAAGACAGGTCCGGAAACCTTTTCCTATACATTGAAAAGAATGGTATTACAATGCAGAGAGAAACACCTCACCCAAAGGGAACAAAATGGGAAGGGGTGCAGGGAAGACGCCAAAAGATCGTAAAGGCAGGACTCCTCAGTGATAGAGTCTCTCCCTTCGCGACAAAAACCAAGCCGCTAACAGACTTAGTTGGTGCTGAGAGGGCGGCCAGCAGCCTTCTCACGCTTGCGGAGCTTCTCAGCGGACTTTCCTCCACGGAGACCACCACCCCAGTGCTTTCGGATGTCGTCAGCCTTGTCAAGGTAGTTGGCCTTGGCAGCCGAGACGAGGTTGGCGAGCTCCCTCTGGTCCTCGGATCGGACCTCCTCGATGAGGGCAATGGCGGCGGTCTTCTTGTGGACAAGAGCACCGAGGGAAGCCTTGGAGCGGACGATGACGTATGGGATACCCATCTTCCTGCAGAGGGCTGGGACGAAGACGACCAACTCGATTGGGTCAACGTCGGCAGCAACAACGACGAGGGAAGCCTTCTTGGCCTCGATCAAGGCAACACAGTGGTTGAGACCGTACTTGACGAAGAGTGGCTTCTTGCCGTCAGCCTTAGGGTCAGCCTTCTTGCCCTCAGCGACCTCCTTGGCGGCAGCATCGAGACGCTGCTTCTTCTCCTGCTTGGACTCAGGGCGGTACTTGTTGAGGAGCTTGAACAAGTTGGTGGCGGTGTTCTTGTCAAGGGTCTGGGAGAACTGAGCGATCGCAGGTGGGACCTTAAGACGCTGGTTGAGGATGACCTTCTGCCTCTGGAGGCGGACGTACTCTGGCCACTTGACGAAGCGGGTCAAGTCACGCTTTGGCTGAATGTCCTGGCCTGTTGTGTCGTGGGTCAACGATTGGTGTGGAGTCGAAGAATCAGTACGGTGATCCAAGTTTTGAGGTCCTGGTTCCTGACCATGGGGAAGAGTCAAGGCCTTCACTTACCGATACCGAAGTTCTTGGACTTCTTCTCGAAGAGAGGGTTCTTAGGAGCCTTGGTAGCCTTGCCCTTAGAGTAAGGGGCTGGGGCTGGCTTCTTGCCGGTAGTCTTGGTGGCCTTTGGCTAGAGTGGAAAGAAAGACAAGTGGTGAAAGGAAGGGGGAGGAGGAAAAAATAAAAAAGGGGGGAAGGGGTAGAAAGCGAGTGGATAAAGCGGGATGTCATTGAGACGAGTCAGCAATCTATTGCGACAAGGCAAATGAAAGTTGATGCTCGGAGCTCTAAAGCTAACGATCATGTGAGAGGGTAGGACGGATAGCGAAAGCTGAACCTGTCACGGCCAAAGGCCAGCCAGGGCTGACAAACGCATCCGGAGCCTAACTCAGCACAGTCGCGCAATCCCTTTTTTTCGCGGACCAGTGCCACTTCCTCCTTGCGGAGAGAAGGCGTTTACTGGGCGAACTTTGCCGTCAGTCAAGGATGCACTCGGCAATCACAAGTATGAATTTGAGCTTGGATGCCGAGTGACCTGAACAAGGCCACGACCGACCGGTGCGGCATCCCTGTCGAAGGACCCTTCCATTTCCTCGCTGAAGGATGGGGTGAAGGAGCGGGACAACTGCTGCGTAATCGTCGTAAGGAGGCAAAACATGCTTTCCACTCGATACGCTTTCATCGACAAGTCGACCTGTGACAGTTTTCCTTCGCTCCCCTTCCAACCATCCTGCCAGACCCAAAAAAGAAGGAAACCCTGACAGACCCGCCGCTCGATTCGGTTCCCCAACAGGAGGAATGTCGAATTGACATCGCGTAGAGGAGATTGAACCAGGAAGGCGCTGATCTTTCGGGGCCTTTTCCCTTAAAGCCTTTTGGATGAGACTACTGGTTCAGGGTTTTCCTCTTTCGGGATGGCGATGTCGGCCGCTTTCGTGATGGGGATGGCTGTGTGGCATTGGGACTAGGTGTATGCGAGAACGAGATCGGGAACATGTGTGGTGATAGTGATGCGTACCATTTTGGGTAATCAGCGGTGTCTTGAGGGGGAAGATGACCGTAGGATGTGGTTAGGCAGGAAGGAGAAAAGGTTCGCTGACCAAAAGGCTATTCGACTCGTAGGCTTCTTGTCTGACTGAGTGCGATCCCGCGGTTGGTTCCGTTGCTCCTCCTTCTCCTCTTTTTCGCCCTGAGCATGATTGGTAGACGACCCAGGTCAGCGTCAGTTCTGAATCAGACCAGGCTCGAAAGACGGAATATGGCAGCATAAATGGTGGGAATCTGCAGGAAAACCATGGAGTGTGAATGCATCGGCCGAAACGGACACGTGACCATCTGAGAAAATTGCAATTCGACAATCCGAGAGGGGGGGAGGGGACACGCGCTCTCGCTTGCAATAGAATGAAGCGGTGTGGTGGTCTTCTTGTGGCTGAGCAACCGTACCCCTTCTTGCGCTTCGACTGGTGACGGGGAAGATCAGAACAGCCCCAACCGAGCCATGGTGTGGTGCCAGGGCGAGGAACAATGCCGATCGATCCATCGTTCCACCGTCAACCCGCGTCACTTTCTTCTGGCTCGTTCATCCGATCGTGGGCCCATGCACGTCGGAGGAAACCGTTCGAGTGTAAACCTTCCTGGACCCCGCCCTCCCGCGCCTGGAACTCCCATGTGGACGTCGTCGTCATCCTCTAAACGTGTTCCCTTGCCGTCCAAGGTCATGGAATCATGGAACCTGGCGCAATACTCACGGCTGTAGGATGCTCGAAGTCGGATGACTGGCGCCAAGTTCGCAGACCGAGCGAACCGCCAGGGTGAGAACATGGCCCAAGCAAGGCCATGAAAGGCGCATGAGACCTTTACTGTATCCGGCAAGCACAGGACAGGAAGCGCAATCATGACTTTGTGAGACTGTCCCGTTCGACGGTTCGCCATCGACTCTTCATCCGCCTTGGCATTGAGCCTGCTCGCCATCTCAACCATGACCAAAGAAGAAAAAGTAATGTTGGGAGAAACGTTGATCACTTGGGAACGCTGTGCTCTCTCTCGCTTCCATCCTCGCCCTCGCCCATGTTTTGTGACACTCGGAGGACAAGCTGGGTGACCCTTTGTGGAATAGGTGCGAGTGTGAAAGGATGAGGGGGACGTGCTGGACAGGGAGGGAGGGAAAGTCTTTGACAGGACTGAGAAGGTGATGTGATCCATTCCTCTCCGTCTCTCCACCTCAGTCGCGATCATGATGTTGCACGTATGTATGCATACGTTGATCGGCTTGAGCGTTTTCCTGAGAAGAGAGTGTCCGCGATCGCCCCCACTGGTAGAAGATGAGGGTGATCATGGGACTGGGACTGGTGTGAGCGATTCATTATGATCATCAACATGCTCAGCGAGTGTGAGTGTGTCAAATCCAAGGCGGAGGGCAAAGTGCCATCGCGGCTATCTCTCTCTCCCCATGAGCCTTCTAGCAGTATGCCTCTGAGCTGTGAGCCTCTGAGCTGCAGCCTCTCTCTGCTGATTGTGATTTCGATCGAGTGACCTCGTTGGTGAGCGTCTTCTGGCTTATTGGTGATGAGATCCAAGGGTGATTTTGATTCCTATCCAACTTGGAAACGTCATCCTCTGCCAAAGTGCTGGTCTCCAAAGGCGTATCATCCGAAGGGGGGTTCACTCCGACCGATACCATGCGTATATAAGCATGGTCAGCCTTGGTGGGTTCAAGTGAAATGAAGACTGGGTATGTGCAACGTGGTTGCGAGTGGTTGGGTTGGCTTCGATCGCGCACTCAGACTTGAAGATCTTGCGCGATTGAATTTGATTGAATCTGAATGCTTCATTCACGATCGAGTGCACGATCATACATGAGCCGGGGGGGCTCGATTTCAACCCGATTTCAACCACTGTAACACCAAGCTAAACACAACACCAGGTGAACTCAAGTGGTGTTGGGTTTGGGTTGGTTTGGGTTGGGTCGGTGGTGTTTGGTTGGGTGTCTGTGTCACACAACCTTCTTGGCCGATTCCTTCCTAAAGTTGTGGTTGTAGTCGGTGAGTTTGTAGTGGAAGTAAGTAGATGTGTTTTGCAGTGGTAATCGCGGTAACGAGTCCAAAGTGACAGCTTACTACAACTTTGCCCCTCGCTATCGGATCAGTCAGTGCGAGCCCTCTCCCCTCTCTTCCCCTCCCCTCCCCCCCTCCTTCGGCCGGCCGCCACCCTCTCCCTCTCTCTCTCTTCCTCCCTCTACCGTTTCCTTCCCTCGGCTTCCCTCTCCTTCCCTGCCCCTCTCCCTCCTCCCCCTTTGCCCCCCTTTGCCCCTCCCCTCCCCTCTCCATCCCCATCACTCATCCTTACCAACTCTCCTTTCGACCCTTCTCCACCATCCCACCTCAACCTCCGATCGTCATGTTCGCTCGTCAGGCTCTCCGTTCCGTCAAGGCTGCCGCCGGCCCTAGGTACTTCTCCTCCTCCGCCATCAACAACAAGAACGTCGCTGTTCTTGGTGCTGCCGGTGGTATCGGTCAGCCGGTGAGTCCGCGTGGGGAGCACACACCACCAGGCCGTCCACATCGTCTTCCACATCTCCTCGACCTAACCCTTGCCCTCACCCCCCACCCTTTCAATCTTTCTTCCCTTTCCTGATGTGGATGTCTCTTGATCACGTCCATGTATGCCGCCCTTGATCGCTTGCTGACCCTTTGACCTCGAACCACTTTCTTACTGCAGCTCTCCCTCCTCCTCAAGAACGACCCTCTCGTCACCTCGCTCCGCCTCTACGATATCCGCCTTGCTCCAGGTGTCGCTGCCGATGTCTCCCATGTCAACACCCCAGCCGTCGTAAGTAACCCAGCCGCTCAAACCGACGTCGGTTGACCACCTTCATTTGCCGAATGGCTGGATACCTGCACGTGAATGCCAATCGAACTTCACCTCTGACGCCTCGTCTCTCCCCTCCACTTCACCTGGAATCCTGATCCTCCTTATCTCCTGATCGCATCTCTAGACCACCGGCTACAAGGCCGATGAGCTCGAGAAGGCTCTCGAGGGTGCCGAGATCGTCGTCATCCCCGCCGGTGTCCCAAGGAAGCCAGGCATGACCCGTGACGACCTCTTCAACGTGAGTAGACGTCCGTCTCACCCTCGGAGACCAAGGAGACTTGGTTTTCAATACTGGGCCGTGTAGCCATGCTGACGCTTCGCCGTTTGACGCATTACACTGCTCCACATCGCTATCGCCAGACCAACGCCTCTATCGTCCGCGACCTCGCCAAGGCTGCCGCCAAGGTCTCTCCAAAGGCCCACCTCCTCATCATCTCCAACCCAGTCAACTCGACCGTCCCAATCGTCGCCGAGGTCTTCAAGAAGGCCGGTGTCTACGACCCAAAGAAGTAAGTGGGACCGCCATTCATTACATGAAGAAGGAGCAAAGGGGAGGGAGGGAGAGAGGGAAGGAGGAGAGAGAGAGGGGAAGAAGCCGTTGCTGATCCCCCCATTTCCACATTTCGGTTTTCTTATTTGTTCACCTTTTACCTTTCTTCGTCTATTTTCGGACCGCTCTCAAAGGCTCTTCGGTGTCACTACCCTCGACGTCACTCGTGCTTCCACCTTCCTCTCCGGGATCACTGGCAACAAGCCAGCTGACACCGTCGTCCCAGTTGTCGGCGGCCACTCTGGTGTGACCATCGTCCCAATCCTTTCCCAGGCCAACGGCGGTGATGCCGTCGCCAAGGGTGAGAACTACGACAAGCTTGTCCACAGGATCCAGTTCGGTGGTGACGAGGTCGTCAAGGCCAAGGACGGTGCCGGCTCGGCCACGCTCTCGATGGCATACGCCGCCGCCGTCTTCACCAACTCGCTTCTCAAGGCGCTCAACGGCGAGAAGGGAATCAAGGAGTGCGCCTACGTCGACTCGCCTCTCTACAAGGACCAGGGCGTCGACTTCTTCGCCACTCCAATCACTCTCGGATCTGAGGGTGTTGCCGAGGTCAACCCAATTGGCCCTGTCTCCGCCGAGGAGGAGAAGCTACTTGAGGCTGCCATTCCAGAGCTCGCCAAGAACATCAAGAAGGGTGTCGAGTGGGTCCAGGCTAACCCATGATGACAAGTTGAAGCTCTTTCTATGTTAGAGGACGTGTTTCGACTCTTTCTATCTCTTGAACCCCATTCTTGCTCCTCCCGAACCCTTGCTTGTTCCATATATCTCCCATCCTCCTCCTCCTCTACGTTTCCTTCCTTCTCTCTGCCTGCTCACCGCTGGTTCGGCCGGAGGGAATGGGATCCTACGAATTCAAAATCGGTACTGCAACCACACCCTTTTGTGCCGTTCCTGACCCAGCCAGATACCTACCCCTTGTCGCCTGTGTTTGATTCAAGATTGTTGAAAAAAAAATCAAGGTGGGCGGGAGCCGGGGAGGGAAAAGTTTCGACTGTACAGAATCTCATGATGGGAGGGCCGGTGGAGGGCACCTCGTCAAGCTTCTCTATTTGGTTGTTGCTGGAGCTGGGTGCAACCCCAAAAGGTTGGGATGAGGCAGGGATTTTGGCAGCCTCCTCCAGCCCATTCTTCCCATCAAGGTGCTGCTTCGAGCGAAAACGATACGATTTTTTTTTTTTTTTTTTTTTTCCTTTTTTCAAACAATTTCTCTTTCTGCCAGCGAGTGGGAAGGCGTCCACAAGAAGGAGTGGCAAGGAAGACGGTGAGGATGAGTTTTTGGGAGAAAGAGTGACAAGTGGTGTAACGGATGTGAGTCCGTCAATCAGACCTCAACGTACAGTATGTTCAAGCTGGTCTGAGCGGGGAAGGGAGGGTGACCCAGATCGGATCGGGAGGAGGGTGACAACGATTCCAAAGTCAGAAGACGGCCCACACCCCACCCCTAAAGGTCGACCTAGTCACTTTGCCGATGTTGGATGTAGCTTGTGACTGACTCTTCATGGTTTGAATCCTGAGACAAAGGCGAGTGAGACCCAGGGTGTGAACTCGTAGTGTGTATCGATACTGTTGGTCATGATTCTTGGATGCGCTACCCTCTCCCTCTCCTATCAGATCCAGCGTCTCCCAAGCTTGAGCCGGTTGGACCCAGATCGGGGCCGAACGTAGGCACTTTACTTCCACCAAGTACATGATTATTGAGACTCATCGAGAAGAGGAGGCGTCCCACACCCAATCGCTCCTTTCTTCTTCTTTCTTCTCCCTTCCTCCCTTTTTTCTTTGCCCCAGCTCCTTCACTCCTTCCTCGTCCCCATCCGGCGGAGAAAAAGGGGTCAGCAAGGCGGGAGGGGAGAGGAGCCAAGTTGGAGATGGTTGGTTGCGTCGGTTCCGCCCACTTTTCGATTTATAGATCTTGATGATGGTAGATTAATTCACTCTTTCCAAACTACTTCTTCTGATTACAGTGAACATGAATCCATTTCCCTTCGAGATCCAGTCGCGGCTTGCGAGTGTCATGCTTTCACAAGTCTAGTAGATGGTCCATTTTGGGGCGACCCCTCCTCCATCCATGCTCGGTTCTGTCGTTCCAACCTATCCACCTCCATCAATCCATCCCATCCCTGTCGCCTCGCCTGCTTGATACCCTCGGGGTTCCACCTTGCCTACTCCTGGCTTCCACCCTCAACCTTTGAATTTTCACACCTTCCATCCTCGTGGCTCGGTCTTTCAGAGCTTGATCAAAGGAGCGAAGCGAATACAGAAGGAAGGGAAAAAAGGGAGGAAAAGTCGCCGGCTTTCCGGCCCGTCACTAAGAGCTAGTCTGGCTAAACTCCCCTCATTCCCTCACCATCGCCCATCACCATCACCATCGCTACCACAATCACCATCGCTATCACAATCACCATCACCATCACCATCACCATCACCATCGCCATCGCCATCGCCATCGTCACCGCCACCTTCCCATTCGCCCTCTCTCGCCCTCTCCCTTCTCCCTCTCTTCTGGCCCTCTCTCGCTGCCACCTTGCGACTCTCGCCTTCCTTCATCCTCACTCGCTCGCTTGTACAGTGGTCCGATCTTTGGCAGAGAGGGCCTCGCGCCGCCCGGCGACGAGAGTCTGCTGAAAGATGGAGCACCATCGACACCACCACCACCACCACCACCACCAGCGCGGCAAGGATCCTCAACCTCATCACCATCATCTGCACCGCCCACACCAATCTCTGCCCGCTCATCATCAAGGTCAAGGTGAAGAACGTCCCCACCATCATCACCAGCACCAGAGTCCACGAGATCACCCTCCATACCTTGCCCCCTCCACGTCCCTACCCCCCTCATATCCCTCCTCCCCCTCGTCTTCCTCCTCGTCCTCGCCCTCGCGACCTCGCAACCCTTCCTCTCATCGCCAGCCAAGTCCAAGACCGCATCCAGGGGAAAAAGTCGAACTTCATAGTCAACCACCCCAACGGCCCCCTCCCCCGCAAGGACATAGGAGCAACGGCATTGTCAGTGGCAACGCTAGCAATCGCATCTACCCTCACCAACCCCAACCCCCCCACAACCACCACGACCACCACCACCAACAACAACAACAACAACATCACCACGAAAATGCAACCCACAAACACCAGAGTCAATTCCCTTCGCCCAAGGAGGACGTGCGTCAGCATCCGGAGATGCCCAGTAACGCCTCTCGTCACTTTGATACTCCTCCCTTGATCACCCATCTACCTGCCTCTACCATCGCTCCTTTCTCCAAAACCGCCTCCAATCCTGCCGTCACGCGTTCTTCCGCCTCAGCTTCCTCCCCCTCCTCCTCCAACTCTGTTCACGACGAAGGTGACCACCGCCACCCCGATGCCATCGTCACCACTCCAGTCAAAACCTTGACCGGGATCGAGACGATCTCCCCCCATCGTTTTCCTCAGCAGAAATCAACTCCCTCCCCTTCCTCTTCCACGATCAACCGAAAAGCCGGCCCCCATCCGTCCAGCGAGCAAGCTCCGGTGACCATCATCTCCTCGGTCTCGCGCAAGCAAAACTCGGCTTGTGATACGTGCAGGAGCAGGAAGGTCAAGTGCAACAAGCTTTCCGGCGAGTCAAAGTGCATCTACTGCAAGAACAAGGGAATCGAATGCACCACCATGTACGTCGAGTGGGCGACCTCTGCCAGCAAGAGGACCAACAGGAGACCTTACAAAAAGACAAAGTTGGAAAACACTCCAGCCTCGTCAGATGCGTCGGGTCTGGACGAGATCGATCCAGGTCAAGTCGCTCTCCTTCCGCACCCATTAGGCCAAGGTGGGCCGCATCCCGGGGTGAAGAACGCCGATCCGGTCGGCAGGCCGATCATCGATTTCCTCTTTAGGAGGGAGGCAGAGTACGTCGGGGTCATCCCAAAGCTCTCGTACTACTCGTCAGTCCCGAGCTCGGCACTGCCACCCGTCCCAAAGCAGGGGCCCTCCCGGCCAATCGGTCACCGAATAAACCCGAGCACGACTGCAGAGCTGAGGCTGTTGGACACCACGCTGAGGGACGAGTTCGTGTCCGACCTGATCGAGACCTACTTCTCCGTGGTCCACATCCGCATCCCCTTCGTCAACCCTCACGTCTTCAAGAAGAGATACCACGAGAGGTCCCCTGAACTGGGTGGCCCGCCCGCCGATGTGCTTGTGGCGGTTGTGATCGCTTTCGGCGCCAAGTTCAGCGAGAACCCCATCGTCGTCGCGGACAGGGAGGAGAGCGCCAGGGAGCTGCAGAGGGCCTACGACTCAGCCCAGGCGGCTCTGTCGCGCGGAGAAAGGGCGAAGGCGGCGGCGATCACGGGTGCCAAAGGTGGCGTCGACCTGCCGATCCTCACCTTGCCGAGCAAGTACAGGGAGAAGGGGTGCAGCAGGATCGCCAAGGACCTCGTCTTGAAAGCCCAGGAGGCGCTCGAGAAGAACAAGGCGTACAGGATCGCGACCCTGGAAAATATTCAGGCATGCCTCCTGATCGAATGCATCTTCTTCCTTCCTCCTACGCTGGTCAAGGAAGGCATGCCAAGAAGCCATTCCGTCAACCTGTTCGGCGGCGGAGCTTCTGGCCAGCCGGACCTTCCCTTCTCGAAAGGATTCTGGTTCATGTCAGCCATCAGGATGCTACTCGAGCTCAAGCTCAACCTCAAGGAGACGGTCATGGCTATCAAGGATGCCGACGTCCGGGGAGAGGTCATCTTCGCGTGGTGGATGGCATGCCTGTCGGACGCAGCCTCCTCGGCCTTTTTCCGGCGCAAGCCCCTGATCAGACGACATGATTACACGTCGGACCCACCCGCAGGAAACCCGAGCTCTAATGCCGAGGCACCCTCGCCACTCCTGAGCCTCGACGCCTACCTGGCGTGGTACGAATCGGTCCACGAGACGGCCGAGATCCACAGGATGCTCGCCGACGTTTTCTGGATCCCCACCCGCGCCAGGGACGGCGTCGAGTTCAGCACGGTCGAAGCGATCGTCAAGAGGATCGAGCGATGGAAGGCGAACCACCTCCACAAGGTCGGTGTCCCGACGCCCTCCTGGCCTTCCCACTGGGATTACATTGCGGCCGTCACGGCGTGCTGCAGCGACATCAGCTTCCACGTGAGTAGATTCCGATCTAGCCAAAGCCGCTCGCCGCTCTCTGCTGACAATAGACTCCCTCCCCCGTTGATTCTTGTTTTCATCGATGGGCAGATCCTTTGGATCATGGTTTTCGAAGCGATAGACGAGTTCGGGATCCGCGGGACGGATCGGAGCGAAGCTTCTTGCCTCGAGGGGAACAAGCCTCTGGCGACGCTATCCTCGGTTCAGAGGTCGGTCTCGGAATCCACAACCACACATCCATCCCCGGAGCCCGACCTGAACCAAGTCAACCTGCTCAAGGTCAAGGTCGAAGACGCTGCGCTCTCCGGAGCCTTGAGGGTCGCCGCTCTGACCGACGTGCTCAGCACGAACGGTTACCTGAGGCTCGACCCGAACTTGATGCTGGCTCCACTCGAGATCGCGGCAAAGCACCTCGCGAGGTTCCAGAGGAGTTCCGAGGTGGAAATCATGGTCTCCGGCCTGAGGCAGTACGCCATCAGCTACGAGTCCCTCTACCAGACCGCCGACGAGATCGAGTCCATGGCTAAGGATTACGTAGAGTTCGGCAAGAGATTCCCAGAGATGAGGAAGGGCGCAAGGTTACCCAAAGGTTGGGTGAGGGAGCAATCCTTTGGGTTCGGTGGTGTCGGTCCGGATGGGAATGGACATTGGAATGGAAACGGAACCCATGATCCCTACAAGGCCTATCACAAAGCTGACCGAGGTGGGGAAGAAGAAGGCTCGACCCAGCAACATGACGCCTCGTCCCTTTCACCTTCGTTGCCATCAACAACGAGAACGACGACATGATCCTCATCCAATCGTTCGCTGACTTTCGACTCACTCGTAGCAGTGTGGTCGCCCGCGAATCCTTGGAGGAGACTTTGGGGGCACGGACCGTAAGAGCCAGGTGCTCGATTCAGTCAGACGATAGTGACACCGCCCCTGACAGGGTTCTTTGGGCGTCCTTGCAATGGGTTCTTCGTATCTCGATCCCCCCCCCCCCTCTTTAACAAGTTCGGTTTCGTCTAATGTTATAATATTTCTGTACTCTATTCCTGACGCTGCCCTTGGCATCATGATTCGAATTCCGATGCCCCCACCCTAGCTTCTCGATCCCATCCTCTTCCCCCTCATGACCGTTTCGCGAGGTTCTGGCGGAATCAGAAGGGTCCCCGGGGTGGAGGGTTGGGGAGGGAGGAAAGGAACGGGTCTCGTCCCCTTTTTCCTAGCATGGCTCACGGCACTCGCACGCGTGTCATCTTCACCGCCCCTATCGTCGTCATCGCCTGGAACAAGTCCTCGAGCCCCTCGAAGGTCGAACTGCCGCTGTCTCACCTCGCCGCCTTCCCATCCGCATCCTCCTTTGCCAGACAGCACCGAGCCACACATGCGTGCATTTTGGGGTTGGACCGACTCGGCGAGAGAGAACAAGTGTATTTGCGCATCCATCCACCTTGCTGACATCTACATCTGACGTTTCAACTCCCTCTCCAGTCCCTCTGGCGTGCCAAGGGGAAGAGAGGGTACCACGGTGAAACGAGGGCATGGGATTTACCGAGGCGTTTGCGTCAAGATGTTTTCAACGGTTCAATCGAGAGGGGGTAGGAAACATTTCACAATGAGTTGAAACCTCGCTTCTCAGTCTCCCACGTTCTGAATCTTACTCACCGCTTGGTTCCTCCATCACCTGGCTGTCATCGAGGATTCCGCTGGCGGTTTCTGTCTCCGTTCCGCCTTTGACCAGCCCAGAGAGACCGACGTTCTCCTCGGTGGGGGAGGATTTCTGAATGTCTTCCCTCGACGGCACCGGTAGGCTTCAGCCATGGGAATGGGATGGAAAGAAAGAAACGAGGGGCGCAAGGGACATGCGTGTTCATCAGCTTTCTCTCTCAGAGGACGCCGATTTTCATTCGGCATATGACCTCATCCCCCCCCCCATGAACCCCCTACAACCCTCTCTTTAGCCTTGCTGCTGCTGCCACAAGGGTTTCGCACTCACCTGTCCTGCCTTCTCGGCTGCTGCTGCTGCAATCTCGCCCTGGCTTGCCTCCTGACCTCGTACCTAAAGCTCTTGACCTCCTCCTGGATCAGCATCTTCATCCCCTCCACCTCCTCCACGCTTTCGAAACCAAAGTCGAACTTGGCCGGACAGATTGGCTCGTCGGCGGGGTCGTGCCATACGGCTAGGTAAGGGTGGTTGAGGGCCTCCTCGCAGCTGATCCTCCTGGCCGGGTCGAAGGCCAACATCCTTTCCAGGAGGTCGAGGGCCAAGGGGTTGGCCTGCGGGTAAAGTTGTTGGAATGGGAATCTGGGCTTGAAGGGGAGGGACCGTATGTAATCCTGCGCTCTGGGGCTGCCCACCCTCTTCAAGGTCTCCTCGGACGGGGTCCCGAGGTAGTGAAGGATCTGGTTGAGCTGGTCGACGTAGTCCCTGCCCTTGAAGATGGGCCTTCCGCCAAGGAGCTCGGCGAGGATGCAGCCCACAGACCAGATGTCGATTGCGGTCGTGTAGTTCTGGAAGGAGAGCATGATCTCCGGCGCCCTATACCACCTGGTCGCCACGTACTCTGTCATGAAGCCTCCGGCTCCCTGCTTGGCGAGCTCTGGGTCGGTCTCAAAGCCTCTCGCAAGACCAAAGTCGCAGATCTTTAGCTCGCAGTCGGCGTTGACCAGGAGGTTTCCCGGCTTGAGATCTCTGTGCAGGACGCTGGCGCTGTGGATGTACTTGAGGCCGCAGAGCGTCTGGTAGATGAAGGATTGGAAGTGGGCGTCCGAGAGAGGTTGCCCCGAGCGGATCTGCCAAAGATGGGGGTGGGGGGTGGAGGGATCGGGAAAAGTTGGTACGAGTGGATGCGAACGAGGGTGAGCCTGAGATCCGAGGCGCTTGCTACTGCTACTCCTTTCCCCGGCTCAAGAAGGGAGGGGCGGCGACTCACGATGGCATGGAGATCGGCTTCCATCGGCTCCTCGTACAGGTAGACCTCGTTGAAGTTTTGAGGGTCGATAATGTCCATGTCGTAAAGGCAGGTGATGTTCTTGTGGCCCCGGAAATGCCTAAGCAACCTGGGGACGAGAGAGAGAGAGAGAGAGAGAGAGAGAGAGAGGAGAGGCAGAGTTCGGTGGTTGGACAGGTGTGAAGAGTATCTCGGACAAAGTTTTCGGTGCGGGCCGAGATGGGATGGGATGGGTCAACTCACTTGATCTCCCTGAGGCACCTCTTGGTCAAGATTCTCTTGGCGAACACGTTGGTGATCTTTTTGATTGCGACGCTCTCGCCTGTCGATCTGTGGGTGGCGGCGGCCACGCAGCCGTAGGCGCCTTGTCCGAGCTCCTTTGTGATCTCGTAGGCCGAGTCGATGATGAAAGTCTGCTGGAGCACATTGTAGGCTGTCCTTTGGGGGAGGTGATGTTGTTGCTGCTGAGGAGGGGCGGTGGTGGGAACATGATTTTGCGACGACATTTTGTCGTTTGCGCGGCCAGGCTTCAGAGGCACAGAGAGAGAGGGAGGGAGAAAGGGAGCGCCGATCAGATCAGCCAAGAGGGTGTGCGTGTGCGTGTGGTTGTGGGTAAGGGGATGGTGGGGTTGTGAGCTCAAGGAATAGAAAAGGGGGTGACGAAAGAGGGAGGGAGGTTGGGGGGAGAAGGGACGGGACGGGACGGGACGGCTGGTGGTCGCGAGGTTTGGCTATAAAAGAGGTAGCGTTTGGCTAGTCGGTCAAAAGAAGACTCCGGTGTTGCGAAGGTTCGGGTAGAGTGGTGAGGATGGTGGAGGCAAGAGGGAGTGAACCGCGAGTGTTGGAGCCTTGTCTGGCGATAGGGTCGAGTCGCCCCAAAAGTGGAATGTGAAGGGCTGCTGGTCGGGCTGTGTGCGTGTAAGGGAATGTGACGTGATGATTATTAGTCGGTTGGTTGCCTTGGTGGTCGGTGGTGAGCGGTGACTCTCACTTGGTTAACGCGGGCCGGGCTACCCAGCTAGTCCGCTCCATGAAATCCCTCAGCCAACTGAAACTCGAGGGGTACCCGATCCAAAATCTAGAACGAGCAGAGATGGCAGTCAGTCACACACGGCACAGGTTTTTGGTGAGTACGAAGAGCGGGATGAGGGGTGAGTAGGAGTAGTGCGAATGTGTGTGGGTATTACAGTGGAGAGAGGGGAGAGTAGTGAGAAACATAATCAGAGCGAGGGTGAGAGAGGCATCAGTGTAGAGGGTGAGTTGGTCCAGTCCATCCCACACTACCTCCATGTTCCTCCGATGGCTTGTGCGTCCTAAAAGGACGGTCAAGGAAGAGATCGGCCACACACACGCTGCTGCGAACCTTTTTGAGCTGGGAGACTGTATGCACCCGCTTAGAAACGGTGTGTAAAAAAAAAAAAAACGGTGCGTACAGTTCAGTACAACGAAGTCCGGGCAGCATACCGTCCACAGCATACCGAACCCAAGCTGCAAAATGGATGCGACCCTGCACCCATGAGTCATCATCACAAGGCGGATTCGGTGGCATCAATCGAAGCGGAGGAAGGAGGTGAGTGAATCGGTCCAAGCCGCCCGTCGGAACGCTTTGGCTTTTCATCACTTCCCGACTGTGGCTGTCGAAGTGACGCTCAATCGGAAAAGAAACGAGGGCACAGCTTTTCTTCTTCTTCTTTTTTTCCTTTTCTTTTTCTCAAGTATTCTTTCTTTGCCGTGCTTTAAAAAAAAGTTCATTTGAGTCCAAGACGATCGCCGCGCGTCGGTCTTGCGCGTCCAGCAGCTGTGAGCACATACTGTATCAATCAAAATCCAATGGGAGAAAGAACGAGAACCGTGAAGAAAATGACCAAACATTGTGGCACGGCGTGGGAGAGGTAGGAGGAGGAGGAGGAGGAGGAGGGGGACGAGGAAGAAATAGATCCAATCTTGGTTGATACTCGTGAGACTGTATGCAACAGGCGAGTTCGTCGTACTTCACTGCAGGCCATCATCAAAGCCCACACGAGGGGAAGCGGCGAACAACAGGTCACTTCCAAACTTCGACCCTCATCCTGTCTGCTCTCGTTCGTCCTCTCTCTGTCCCTCCCTCCCCCCC
>KZ819964.1:4683-31439 GCA_003144235.1 Violaceomyces palustris | reverse complement strand
CCCCCCCCCCCCCCCCCCCCCCTTCCCCGATCCTCCCACACCACCAAAACCATTGGAGAAGGCCAAAGCCATCCTCATCCTCTTTTCTTTTCTTTTCCTTTTCATCTATCCAGATCGAGTATGGAAATGTTGTTCAAGTTGCCTGTACAGCTAAGGCGTCTTGTAAGAAGGGTCGGGGGTGTCCAAGGTGACAGGTCTCGGGGATCAACGAGGCAGGGGGAGGGGCCTAGTCTTGTGTCGGAACGCGCAAAGGAAGGCGAATTTCCTTGGTTGCATTTTACAACACCGAGGAAACAAGGGAAGGGAGACCCACCCCAACCCACAGACAGACAGGCGCAGCTCGACTCGGGGGTCAGATCGATCCTACTCAATCACCGGCCCCTGTCCATCTCTCTCTCTTTCTCTTTCCCCCTCTCCCTGCCTCACCCTCCAAAACCCCGCCTGCCTCACAACCACTCGAGAACCTTGGGATCGTTCGACCAAGGCTCCCTACTCTTCATCAGTTCCTTGGCCTCCCTGGCGGGACGAGCCACGGCCGGAGGTTCTCCCAGCCAGGCCGCCACCTGCTTCGAAGCCTTGACCGACAGTCCGAGATCGTACAGAGCCTTGGGTGCCCTATCGACCATCGACTTGACGCACAGCGAGGCCAGCTGAGAGTCGGGCGAGGCGGGGCTGAGAACGAGCGTCTCGACCACCGACCTGACCACCTCGGCATCGTGCGACGCCAACGCACCGCAGACCTCCGCGACGGCCACCTTGAAGCTCTCCTTGCTCGAATCGTCAAACGCGGCCTCGATCAGAGCGACGACGGCTTGACGGCTCGCATCGCCAATGTTCTTGGTCGGGGCGCTTGTCAGAACCTTGGCCAAGGCCGTGGCGAACGAGTCGGCCACCTCGACCGGGTCGACCGAAGCGTTGGCCAGTGTCGCCGAGGCAGCCCCTTCACCGGTTCCTGCCTTTGCGCCCTGGACCAACTCTAGGATGACTGGGTCGACACGCGTCTGGAGAGCCATGAGTGTACCCAGCGCGACTCCAGCCCTTGTTCGGACAATGTTGGAAGAGTCCGAGACAGCCTTTTGGTACCTGTAGGCGTGAGAGAGAGAGAGGGAGGGAGAGAGAGGCGAGAAAGACAAATTCATGAATCAGTTTCAGAGGATTCAGTCCCAAGGTTGGCATTTACAAACCTTCAACACGACTTCCCATCACCACTACTACTCACGATCTCTGAAGTTGAGGGTAGAATGGCCTGACGTGCTGTGGGATGCGTCTCAGCATCGTGTCGAGCGACGTGAGGATGGCAGCCTTGACGGCAGGGGGGTGCCTGTCGCCGCACAATCGGATCAGTGGACCGATCATCGATGTGACGAACGGCTTGATCGCGTCCGCTGAAGTCCTCTCGACGATGTCGGCGAGACCCATGGCACCCTGCTCCCTCTGCTCGGCAGTGCCGTTCATCAGACCGGCAAGGAACACTGGGATCAGTGGGCCGGCACCCTTTGGCCTGCAGAGACCAGGGAGATCCCTTCCTGGCATACCGGTGTTCTCGAGTGTTCTTCTCGTCGCGACGACCAGACCCTCCATGTCTTCTTTCGAGACCGTCTTGAGGCAGGCATCGATCGCCAGCCACGCCGCATCCACGACTTGAGGGACGGGGTCATCAAACAGAGTGATCAGTTTGCGGATCCAGTCAGTGATGTAGTCGGAAAGCTCGACAGAGGGCTTCTTGACCTGACAGAAGTTTGTGAAGAACTTGCATCCGGCCACCCTCTGATCGGGGCTGTGGTTGCTTCCGGCCCATCCGAGGAGGAGGATCATAGTCTGATGAAGGCCGTCGACATCCGTGACCGACCCAAGGATAGCCTCGACGGCCACCTGCAGGTCCGATCGGATCTCGTCGTCCTTCTCCACTTGCAACGATTTGGATAGCGCGGTGAGGATGCTCGAGAGTCTCCGGTTGAGTGCGGTGCCGGCGACCTTGACAAGAACGGCCAGAGCCTTTGCGTTGAAGGAGGTGATGGGCTGGGCGATGAGAGTCGGGACAAGGACTGGGAAGACCACATCCGCCCTTGCTCGCATGACTTCGCGCAGTGCTGCCAGTGCAGTCTGAGAGCTTCCACCAGAAGTGTCCGAGAGGGCACCCAAAAGGGTTGGGATCGTCTCGTCGATGGCGCGTGGTCCGATGTACTGCTGAGTCGCGTCGAACGCTTGAGCGGCGGCGTGACGGACCGCTTGGGACTCGTCGACAAGGGCATGGCGCACGACGGCGATGATGGCATCCTCGTGATCCTCGAGCTGGGTCTTTGTGGAATTTGCCAAGATCTCGGTGATGGCGAAGCAGACACCGGATCGCGTCTTTGGGTGGTCCGACATGGCTCCTCGGCTTCGCAAGATTGGGATGGTCTCGCGCAAGATCTTCTCTCCGAGCTTCTTGACGAGCTCTCCCAATGTTCTGGCCGCCATTTCTCGGTTTTCCTCTCCCTTCGAGGCAAGGGCCTTGATGAGGATGTCGAGCATGGTTGGCAGCACCTCTCTGGCGGTCCGTGGCGTGTTCTGGACGAGCGCCTTCCAGGTGTGGATAGCGGCCTGCCTGACCGGGATGTTTGGGTCCTGTCGCACAATGTAGATCGAGGCGAGGATACGGTCCCTCCTCTCCTGACCAAGGGCCTCCACCAGCGCCTTTTGGACTGAGTTGTTTGCGACGACGTTCTCCTCGGCGCCGTCACCCTCCTCCTCCTCCTCAACTTCGTTCTTTCCGGAGATGCCGGACAGCCTGAAGAGGAGGTCCGCCACGAGCTGCAGGGACGACATCCTGATCCTCCAGCTCTCGTCAAAGAGGCCATCCTCGAGCTGAGGCAAGAGAAGATCGACGGCCTTGGAGGAATAGTTGGCGATGATCATTCGACCGGCCCTCATGGAAGCCTCACGCACGCTCTCGACCTCGTCAGCAATACCGCCCAGGATCGGGGGAATGATGCGCCCAAGATGAGGAGTGAACCTGTGGCCGAAAGTGGCCGGCAGGTAGATGAGCAAGGAGATGTGACCCTCCCTGACGTAGGCCCTGGCGCTGGTGGCGCTGTTGATGATTTCAGGAAGGAGGTTCTCCATCCTCTCCATACCCAGACCTGCGAGGACCTCGGCAAGACCCTGAGCAGCACCCTGCCTGTCCACACCCGTGGCGTCGGACCGCAGAACCTGAAGCAAGGAGGGAACCAGGTCGACAAAGTGGACTTCTCCCAGCCTCTCGACCAAGGTACCAAGAGCCTTGGCAGCAGTTGCTCTTGCCTCGGGGACGGGGGAGATGAGGACAAGTCTGACCATCGGGATGAGCTTGTTGAGGTAGGGCACAAAGTCCTTCGAGTCCGTAAGACCGGCCAAGTTTCCGACGATTCTAGCGGCATCCTTCTGTGTCGAAGCGCTCCTCTCTCGCAAACCTCTGTCGATGATTGGGACGAGGAGGGCGAGCGATGGAGAGTCGATGTAGTGGACAAAGCTCGTCTCAAGTAGACCCTTGAGCGCTGCAGGTGTCTTGGTGTTCGGATCGATGAGAGCCTTGAGGAGAATAGGAACAAGCCCCTTGATCTCAGGGTTGCTGATGACCTCGCCGAACTGCTTGAGACTCTTGTTGGCAGCTGTTCGGACCTGGGTGTGCGAGTCGGTCAAAACTTCGCTGAGCCGAGGAATGACGGTGGGGAGTGACATGGAAAGCTGTTTAGGTGCGCAGTAAGCCATGGCACCCAGGAGCTCGATCGCTCCCTTCTTGGTGCGCCATTGCTTTTCTTCAAGGCCCTCGAGCAAGGTTGGAAGAATCAGCTTGATGCAGTGACCAGAGACGTTCTGCATGATAGCCCTGGCTGCATCCGAGGTGGCCTCCCTGACGTCGGCAGAGCCATCACCAAAGCAAGTCAACAGGTGCGGCAGGATGTCGATGACGTAGGGCTCAAACAAGCGCCTCAGAGTTACAGTGAGGGTCTCGTAGGCAAACATTGTACCCTGTCGGCTCTTGTGGTCCTTGGTATCGTCAATCGCCTGGGCCAGCCTCTGCATGACCCTGAATTCCTTGATGCTTCCTATACCTCGTCCCATGATGAGGCCTGCGAGACCGTAAGCAGCACCGCGGCGTTCGGCATACTTTGCGCCGTGGAAAAGCTGGCTGAAGAGTTTTTCGAAGATGCCAGGGACATCCTTGCTGATAGCGCCCGCCAAAGGAGGGAGGCAGTCGGCGACGGCAGATTGAACCAACTCGGACGGCGTCTTGAGGGCATCGATCAAGCGCTCCACCACTTTCGTGACTCTACCATCGGTTGCGCTGAGGTGGCGGGCTTCCCTTCCGAAAAGGATCACGACGGCTTCGGTGACTCCGTCATTGCTGTCAGAGGCAGGCGTTGGGTGGCTGAAGTAGTTTTCAAACATGTTGATCAGCTCGCTGAGTCGGTCCCCTCCATGGACATCGATGACGGTTGTGGCAGCCTCGAGCATCTTCTGACGGACGTCTTCATTCCTGTCTCCCAGAGCTTGGCCCACGATAAGGAATTCAAAGAAAGGAACGACGTCCGTCGAATTGAAGAGCTCGGCCAGGTGTCGGAGAGCGACGGCGATCGCCGAACGGATGTGCCATGGGTCCTCGCGGTTGAGTGTCGACTCGATGACCATACCAAATTTGTCATACTCAGGGGCCAGAGGCTTGCTCCTTTCCTTGTAGAGATCGCAGAGCTTCTCAATGACTTCCTCGACTTTCTCCGGATGCACCCGAGTCGCCTCTGCAAGGGCTCTGGCGCAACTGGATCGGACGTACGCATTCTTGTGCTCCAGGAGCGGAATCAAGAGGGATGGGAACTCGGCGGGAACATCGAGCCCATTCTCCTCCCACGCTTTTTCTGCCAGACGAGCGTTCTCTTCATCCTCGTCATGGCACGCGAGCCAAAGCTCTGCGGAGAAATCGAGGTCAGTCAGGTCAAGAGGCTGGAGAGCCTGGAGACAACCACTGCGGACGTAAACCTCATCCGCCATCGTGTTGCTCAAGAGCTTGTACAACTCGTTCGGAAGGGTCGATGTCTTGATCGCCTCTCCTAGGTCTCTCAGCGCGGCGACGGCATCCTTGGCGAGCTGGGTATGCCTGGCAACGATGATCACCAGGTTGTCGATAAAGCTTGCGCGAGGGAAGCGAACATCCTCACAGGCGTTGCCATGGAAGGAAATGTAATCAAGAGCGAGCTGGATTTGCTCCAAAGTGGCGTCACCATCATCAGCAGCGATGCCGAGGCCCCCGGCTTGGATGATCTTGGTGATCAGCGGATCGAGGAAGGCCACTGTTGCAGCATCAAGAGGGGATTGCTCAGAGAGCGATCGAAGTCGATACAGGACCCGAAGTACAAGCTCGACAAGCGGCTCGCGAGTGAAGTCCTCTTCGACCAGCTCTTCGCTTATGCATCGAAGAATGGCGACTCCAGCAAACATCGCGTAGTTTTCTAGCCTTGAGGAGCAGCAGCTGGCAAGTGCCCAGAATGCTCGTTTCGCTTCAGCGCCGGCAAGAAGGGTAGCCTGTGGCACGGCCAAAACGTCAATGACGAGTTTGACCAGGCTGAGCATGTAACCATCGAGCTCCTCACTGTGAGCCTGGACCATGCTGCAGATGGTTCTCAGCGATCTGGACAGCCTGGTTTGAAGCTGGTTGACCTTCGTTCTGACTTCGGCCTCAACCTTCATCTGAGCATCGACGGCCGCCTTCTGCTCCTTCGTAAGAGTCTTGTTGGCAGCTGCCTTCTTCTTGGCAATAGAGGCTCTGAGCTCGGCCTCCCACTGCTCAATGTTGGCATCCTTGCTATTCTTGTTGATCGGAGTCTCCTTCTGGATGGAAAGAACATCGACGTAGAGGTTGCCGGCTTCGGTTTTCCACATGCCAATGTCGTCTTGACTCAGCCACTCGATTTCGTCACATTGAATGTCTTGCTCGATTGAGGCCACCAACTCGGCGATGACGTCCTCGGGAGCGATCATGGTGAGAGTAGTGATCGCCGAGAAGGCCGCTTTCTGGGTCCTTGGCTCCGCAATGGCGGCCTGAACTCTTCCAAGGAGATCGGAGAGTCGAGCAGAGAGAAGGTCGCCAGGCTTCACTTTGGCAAAGTGGCACAAGTCCATGAAGCATTGCCTGTCTTTGTCCTCTAGCTCTGGGGAATGAGCCACGACCAAGAATCCGACGAGGGCCTCGTACCTGTCGAAAACAGCCATCTCGTCAGGAAAGGAGGAAGCTGCCTGGAGGAAGAGTTTCATTTCCCGACTGGAAGACTTTTTCGCAACAACTCCGTCCTCTGTTTCCGAAACCTTGGCAGGAATGTTAGCGCCGGTCTCCCTCTGCTGCAGCCAAGCGTCCAAAGCCCTCTGTGCTAGACCACTAGCAAGGGAAGGCTCTTTGTGGACGACCTTTTGCAGGCTTGAGATAGCAGCCCTTTTACTCTCGGAGGAGGTTCCATTCAGAGCCACATGGAGAAAAGCGAGCATGGCGTTTAACCCAGCCTGCTCGTCCGACTTGAAATCGGAGACTCGCCTCGTGAAGACACTCTCGAGCGCCCTCACGAGCCAGAACTCCTCGTCCCTGGTCGAGATTTTGCGGAAAATCTTGTCAGAAAGGAGGAAGGAAGCTTTCGGGGCCACGCTGGCGACACCTTGAAGCACGGCATTCTTTTTGACGGTATCGTCAATCTTGGATGAGCCCCAAGTTGCCATGCGGCCCACCAGGACCGCGGTTGCAACGTAGCCTTCCAAGGGTCCGCTGGGTGAGGTGAGCATGTTGGTAGACGATGCTTTGAGGTTTGCTTCAAGACCGGGGAGGATCGATTCGCAAAAAGCCTTGGTCTCAGCGTTTTGCTCCTCACCAGTGGAAAAGCTCCAGAGGAAGGACCCGACCTCGACACAAGCGGCCTTCCGAACGGGGATCTTGGGGTTCTGAAGCTCTTTGTTCAAAGCGGTAGCGACGGCTGCCGACGGTGCCTTTCCAGAGAGAAGACAGGGCTTCAAATGGATGCAAACGGTTCGAACGCCAGCCTGCATTGAAATCTCTTGCGATTCCTTTGCCAGCATGGAAGAAATGGTATCGGCGATGGCTGCACTCGACTCGACCTCGACCTCTCTCACGTTGCCAAGCATGGCGTACGACGCAGCGCGGGCTTCCGGTGAGGTTGCCTTGCCAGCCTTGAGCATGGCCAGCATATCGCTGACAATCGCCTTGACAATCGCCGCATCCTTCGCCTTCGTGACAAGGATGGTAAAGAATTCTACCGCCTTTTCCCTAGTCGAGGCGGCAGACGAGCGAGAGGAAGACATGATCGAATTCAAGAGTGATTTGAGATGTTGGCTTGTGTCACCTTGAAAAGCAGAAAACAAGCTGGATCCGATGGGCAGGGAAACCTCTGGAGATCGTAGGAGCATCTTCTCCAACTGCGGGCGTATGGTGTTAGACAGATCCTCGTCGGTGATGCAAGTGCCGATGAAGTCATCGAGGGAGGAAAGGATGTGGTCGGGTACAGGGGTCTTGGAAGCGATCATGTGAGTCGAGTAAAAAGGCAAGATGTTCGGCTTTGCCGCCTTGACGTATCCCCTACCGACGCCTTCCTCTGATCCCTTGGTCTTCTCGGAGCCAACACGCAGTCGGATCGCGACGTTGACGACCTCGCCTAGAAGAGGCACAGCTCGCAAGGCGGCTGGTCCAGCAGCAGTCGACGTCAAAGTGTCCAGGATGGAAGGGATGGCAGATTGAGTCTAGATGGCATGACCACGAAAGGGGGTGGGAGAGGAGAAAAGTCGGATATGATGTGAATCGCTAGGCTCCTCTCTAACGGAGCCCATCGGCCGAGCGAACGAACGAGGCGAAGCTCACCTCTCTCAAGGTCCTCCTCGTGACAGACAAGACGTTCTTCTTGTTAGCTGGTTTGCGATCTCCATCCGACATGAGCGAATCGAAGGTTGTGGCCAGCGTGGCAAGTAGAGGCGCCCAGCATGGGGAATCCTTGGCGGGAGTGTTCTCGGTGGCGATGCTACAGAGGACCGAGAAGACCTTGCAGAGCCAAGTGTGAACCGACGATCTGTAGCTGAAGGCGGAAGCTGGTGCCCCATGGGCGCCAACCTTGCATATCCTGTCGGCCTCCTTCTTCAACCACCCGACGGCATACTTGATCACCATGCCAGATCCTATTTTCGACTCCTTTGTCGCAGCCCCCTCGTCAGCCTTGATGAGCTCAGCACCCACAGCGAGCGCAGAGGTGCGAGATTCCCTGTCGATGTAGATCGGACATGTCCTCAGAAGGATGGAAAGGAGCTCTATTCGCTGCGCCGACTCGAGTTCTGGCGTCCAAGTGGATTCGAACGAGCCACGGGATATGAAAGGGATGAGAGCGTCAATCGCATTTTCGTCAGTCGAGCCAGTGTGAATGGAACGTGTTCAGAATGAGAAGCATGAATCATCAGACGTTCCAATTAGAGCTCACCTCGGTTCTTGGCAATCTCCAGCAATTCGTTGCCCAAAAGCTGGACCCTTGCCTTGGTGCTGCTGGAGAGTAGAACGGAATCCACCCTTTCCAGAAAGCTCGGCCAGTCGTCCAAGGGTGACTTTGCAATCTGGTCGTCATTGACCTTTGGATCCCTTGGGGCCATTTCGTCGTCCGAGTCGTAAGGGGTGGAGTGGGCTTGTCCGTCTGAAGTTGAGATCCAATTTCTGACGTCCTTTGTTCTCATACTCTTGGCCTCTGGGCGAAGAGAAAGGACAGCAGGGATCAAAGTCTTCTGCAGATGTCACCTCCTCTCGGAATAAGGGAAAGCGTGTGAGGCGAGCCGAACGATTCGATGCTCGTCGATGCCGTGCTGACACTTGGTCTCTCTATTTCCGTTTCGCTACTCTTACTCTCCTATCGACCGGATAGAAGGAGAATACGGGTGATGGGGAAAGGGGTACAAGGGCTCTGCTGCGTGATCGGGCGGAGAGGATGCGGTTGGTTGAATGTGATGGAAAAGTGCTGGGCAAGTCTAGGATCACTTTGACTTTTGTAGGGTCGTACTGTCTCTTCTTTCCTTTCCTTTCAAACTCTTATTCCTTGACTAGGAAAAAGGGATTGAAAGAGAGAGGGCGAGGAGGGAGAATGCTGAGTCTGCTGCTCCAGGCCGTATCGATCCCAGTTCGGGCAGAAGTAGGCGGAGGGCGGGGGAGTCGGATTTCGGTTTGTAAACAAAAACAAAATAGGAGGAAAGGTCGAGGGGGAGGGAGAACTGCTGAAGAGAATCCTGAATGGTTGAGAATGACTCTGAGGATCAAGGGTGAGTCAGTGGGTTGGTTGTTCGCCTCCTCTTATGATCATGGAATCAAGAAGGAGTGGACAGTCAGATGAAAGAGTGAGGCTATGGTGAGAGAGTGGGTTGACGATACGTTCGGTCGTCCACGCTCAAACAAGGGAACCCCTCTTGCTCCGACTTGGCATCCTTTCATGTTGCTGCGCTCTTGACCGACTGTGATTGCCAAAACCAAGCTGGGCTCTTCCTTTTCTTTTCTTCTTGACCACCCCTTTCGCTTTCCTCTCGCCTTCTTTCCCTTTGCTAGGTCACGTGGTGTTGTCTTATTCAAAACCGATCAGTCTCAAAGTAAAGAGCAACCCTTCACGAGTCACTCGGACGCCTTCACTCGACTAAGCACTCGCTTCGTAGGAGGAAGAATGTAAGTAACGACCGTCCTCCCTGAATATCAATATCCGACTTTGGCCAGTCACAGTGATAGTCAATGTGATAGCTAGCTAGCTAGCAAAGTAAGACTGCCTAACCCTTCCCTTATCCTGGCAACCCAAGGAGTCTCGACGACTCACTACACCAACTTTTTGCTGCTTTTAGCCGGGCCCAGCTCCTTTTCCTCCTTCCCCTCCCCACCTCCCCTTTCTCCCCTATCGCTCTCCATATCGATCTACGCAGAAAGACAAAATCACACTCCCACCCACACGCCATTTTCCTCGCATAACCGCTTCTTGATCGCCTCCTTCAAACCACAGCAATCGATCCTGATCCAGCGGTTGGCTTGATCTCACTCTAGATAAAAAGGGGTAACAGGATCAAAACCATGTCGGCCATCAAGGAGGCCCTCGTTCAGGCCGCAGAGGCGCTCCACATCAGCTCGCCAGCTGCCACCGAGAAGGATGGCACTGGTGTTCAAGGTAAGCCCGACCTCTCCCTCCTCTCTCTCTTTCCCACCCAACGCATCCGTTCTTCTACTTGATCTTGATCGTCCCAACTGACATTGTTTCATTCCCCACTCTGGTTTTCGTTCCCCTTCCGCCCACTAGTCTACGTTGACGAGACCCAAGGAAACGACGAGACCGGTGACGGCTCCAAGGCATCGCCTTTCGCCACTCCTGTCGCCGCTCTGCTCTCGGCGGGTCCAAACAGCTCGATCTTCGTCAAGAAGGTTTTGGTAGAGGGTGAGGCACCAGCCGAGGGAGTTGACGCAGACGGATACGCCCCAATCAGCGCTGCCGGAGCCAAGAAGGCGAAAAAGGGTTACGAGGTCGCCTTGAAGAAGCAAAAGAAGGCTCAGGAGCAGGCCGAGAAGGAGAAGGAGAAGGAGGGTCAGGAGGACAAGAAGCTAGAGGAGAGCAAAAAGATTGTGCTCGAGGAGCCAGCCGGTGCTGAGCCGGCCAAGAAGGTGCGTTTTCGCAATTTTTACTTCCGGCTCAAGTGTCGTCTGAAGGCGGAATGAATGCGGTCGAGGACATGGTGATGGGCAAGGCCCGATCCTAATTCTGTCTCATCTAACTCTCTCCTCACCTCCCCTTCCGCCTCTCAGATCAAGATCCATCAAGGTGTCCAGAACAGGGACAAGAGGGTCAAGGTCTGTGGTTGGGTTCACAGGCTCCGATCGCAAAAGGGTCTCACTTTCATCGTCCTCCGTGACGGAACTGGATACTTGCAATGCGTCCTTTCTGGAAAGCTCACGCAAACCTACGATGCGCTAACGCTGACCAACGAGAGCACGGTCGAGATCCGGGGCGTCATCAAATCTCTTCCAGAGGGCAAGACTGCCCCCGACGGGCACGAGCTCGTCGCCGACTGGTGGCAGTGCATCGGAAAGGCTCCAGGAGGTGACGAATCATTCACCAACTTGGTCGCCGAGGGTGCCGACCCTTCCATCTTGGCTGACAGGAGGCACCTTGTCATCCGTGGCGAGACAGCCTCGGCCGTCCTCAAGGTCAGGTCCAAGGTCCTGCAGGCGTTTAGAGCCGAGTTCGAACACCAAGGCCTCACCGAGGTCACCCCACCTTGCATGGTCCAGACCCAGGTAGAAGGAGGCTCGACCCTGTTCAGCTTTGACTACTACGGCCAGCCCGCCTACCTGACTCAGAGCTCGCAGCTCTACCTCGAGACCTGTCTCCCGTCCCTAGGTGACGTCTTCTGTATCCAGGAGTCGTTCAGGGCCGAGAAGAGTCACACCAGGAGGCACCTCAGCGAGTACACACACCTCGAGGCCGAGTTGGCCTTCCTCAGCTTTGACGAGCTCTTGGCCCACCTCGAGGAGCTGATCTGCGGAACGCTCGAGAGGGTCTTCGCCGACCCAAAGACCAAGGCTTTGATCGAGCAGCTCAACCCCAACTTCAAGATGCCCTCGAGGCCCTTCATGAGGATGGATTACAAGGATGCCATCAAGTACCTCAACGACAAGAAGATCCTCACCGACTCCGGCGAGGAGCACAAGGTCGGTGACGACATCGCCGAGGCGGCCGAGAGGAAGATGACCGACGACCTCAACGTCCCAATCTTCCTGATCAACTTCCCTAGGGAGATCAAGTCGTTTTACATGAAGAGGTGCCCGGCGGACGAGAGGTTCACCGAGTCGGTCGACGTCCTCATGCCAGGCGTTGGAGAGATCGTGGGTGGAAGCATGAGGATGTCGGATCAGAAGCAGCTGCTGGAGGCTTACAAGACCGAGGGCATCGACCCGGCTCCTTACTTTTGGTACACGGACCAGAGAAAGTACGGTACCTCGGAGCACGGAGGCTACGGCCTCGGTGTCGAGAGGTTCTTGGCCTGGCTCACCAACCGATGGACCGTCAGGGAGGCTTCGCTCTACCCCAGGTGGACCGGTAGATGTACGCCATAGATATCTTTCACCTTTCCATCTCCTAAGCCTCTGTTGCTCTTTAGAACCATGATTTTCCCTCCTCTATGCAAATGAAAGAAAGGAGAACGAAAACAAAAAAAAAAAACCCTTCCCACCTTGCCCTTTTCACATGATCGTTCTCTCCTGTTTAACTCGTTCGCATCCCCCTCTTCTCCCTTCTCCTTTCCCCTTTTTGTTTCCTGATGCAATCTGATGGAAAGTATTAAAAAAAAAAAAAAACGAAAAGAAACGTCCAGAAAGAAAATGCAGGCGCATGGCTTCATCGAGATTAGTTAGGGAGGAAAAGGGCAGGGTTCTTTCATTCAAAGCATTCACTCTTCCAGACGGTGGAACTCTGGAGAAAAGGCGCCCCCGACTCCCTCACAAAGCTCCCCAAACCCCCATCGTAAGTCCGGCTTTTCCAGAATCACCTGGCAAGACTTTCTATGAGGATCGCAGTTTCAACGCCTTCTTTGTGTATCTAAGCGTGTTGGATCTAGAGGGTACTTCACGTCGTTGTGGTTGGAGGGTGCGATGGGGATGGGGAGAAAGAAAGGGGAAGAAGGAGAAAAGGTATGTAGCGGGAGAGGGGATGCGAACTTCTTCTTCACCTCGAAGCCACGACGGCGCGGACCACCATCCCACCCACGACTTAATCGGTCCACTGCCCATCGTTCTCCAAGAGCTGCTTCATGAGCGAGATGCACCTCTCGTTCTCCTCTTTCGTACCGACCGTGATCCTGAGACAAGCGTCGCAACCCAGGTCCTTGCTCCTGTTCCTGACGACCAACCCCCTCTCCTCTGCCATCCTCCTGTACACGCTCTGCGCCACCTCGTTGGAAGGCTTGCCCTGTGGATCGAGGATCCTGACGAGCACAAAGTTGGCCTGGTTGGATCCCAGCACCTCGCCGCATCCCTTGACGGTCGAAAGGTCCCGGATCAGTTCGTCCCTGTTTCGGATCAGGGTCCTGACGTTGGCCCTCATCTTCTCCAGTCCCTTCTCCGAGAGCGCGAGCGAGGCGAGGTGGGCCGTCGGGACCGAGATGTTGTAGGGTGCTTTGGTGTTGTTCATGATCTGGATCAGTGGCGGTTGACCGAAGGCGATTCCGAGACTGGTTGGATTTGTAAAGGGTGGAAAAGAGGATGGTGAAAGAGGAGGGAAACGGAAGGGGGGAAGGGAAAGGAGTGAGAAAGGAACCGAGCCTAGTGGAGCGAAGTAGTGGGAGGAGGGGAATGTGGGGAAAGGAGACGGTGGGGAGGGGGAGGAAGGGGATTTCGCCACCCCACCAAGGATGAAACCCCTCCTCCCATCTCCCTTCGCCAAGGCACTCACCGAATGGCAGCCAGACCGAACGCCTTGGACAAGGTCTGGGTGACGAGAAGGTTTTGGTACTGGTCGACAAGGCTGACGGCCGAGACCTCGACGCTAGGGTCCCTCCTTCCCATGTTCCTCTCCTCCTCGGCAAAGTCGATGTATGCCTCGTCGACGACGACGATTCCGTCGTACTTGGGGTTTTCGAGGATGGGTACCACGTCCGAAAGGGGTAGCAGGGTTCCCGTAGGATTTCCCGGAGAGCAGAGGAAGACGAGCTTGATGGCAGGATCCTGGGAGAGGACCTGGTTAACCCTTTCGACGTCGAGCGAGAACCTGCCTCCCTCGGTGATCAGCGGAACCTTGACGACCTCGACGTCGTTGACGGCGGCGCAGACGCTGTACATGCCGTACGTGGGAGGACAGATGAGGATCTTGTCCTTTCCAGGGTTGGCGCAGCACCTCTGGATGAGGTCTAGGATCTCATCGGAACCGACGCCCAGGCAGATGAAATCCTGGTTGGGTACTCTCCTGAGCTTGGCGAGCGAGGATTTGATGCCGTGCAACGAAGGGTCAGGGTACCTGTGAAGCGAGAGGTCGTCATCGGAACCGGATCCTTTGATGGGGGTGGAGGAGGAGGAGGACGAGCCGTTGGTGGTGGTCGAGGGCTTGTCGTGAGGGATGGAGGAGTTCTGAGGGAGCGAGTGACCGAGGGAGTTTTCGTTGGCGTCGAGGAGGATCCCTTGTTGGTAGTCGTCCCTGGCGCACCTGTAGGGCTCGAGGTTGAGGATGTTCTTCCTGATCACCTTTTCCAGCTTGAAGTGGGGTGGCTTTTGAGACCTCACCTGGGAGAGGACGTTGGGGTCAAGGCCTTTGATCGTCATCTTGTCTCTCTCTTCGCTTTCACTTTCTCGGATTTTTTTCCCGTCTTTTCCTTTCTTTGGTTTGGGCGGGGTTTCTTTTTTTGCTTGGCGTTTCGCTAAAGAAGTGAGAGTGAGACTGAGAGAAAGTGTGTGAGAAAGAGAGAGAGGGATGGATGGAGAGATGTGCGGCGGTGGTGGTTGGTTGGTGATGGTGGTGGTGGTGGTGGTGGTGTTGATACCGTTTAGGAAGACTCTTGAGATAGAATAAGGTGGCAAACTAAATAATTTACCGCTTGACTTTAGCATCATCCAAAGGGTTGTATTCTCGGAGTGACTCGCGCTCGAGTCAATCCATTTCCAAGGCTTATCGCACTTTAAAAGCCCTTCGGGAATCGGGATTACACTCGACTACCTTCCCGCCCTTGCTCGTCCTTCCAAAGCCCCGATCTGATTTCGTGGATCGGGGAGAGGTCGACACATCTTCATCTTCTCAAGGACGCCGGATCCCGATTGTCGATCCTTGTCCATGTGCTTCTTGCGCTTCTCTCTTTGATTCCTCCTTTTCCTCCCTGTCTTCCTTTCCCTTTCAATCCCATCGATCCGGTCAAACCCTATTTGTAATCTCTCCCTTTCCTTCGAGTGATGAGAAGTGAAGTGGCTCGTACTTCACTTGACTCGGCCGAGAACCACTCATATCCTTCCCTCATCCACTTCCTCCACACTTTCGCATCACCTCATTCTACGCATTGTGGTCTCCATGACCCTGGTTTCTCTCTCTCTCTCTTCTCTCTCTTCTCTTCTCTCTTCTCATTTCTCTCTTCGCCAACAAGCAAAGCAACGACCAGCAAAGCATTCACCCTCCACAATCTCCCGCCTTCGCCTTGCCTTGGGACCGGCTCTTTCCCCCACCCAACCAACCAAACCATGAACCATCTCCGTCCACGCTCGCCATCCCGCATCGGCTCCTTCGCCAGAGGTTCGCCCCTCGTCCCTCTGGTCCCCCCCTCCAACCTCCATTCTCCCATTCCCCCTTCAAGGCTCGCAGTTTCTCATCATTGCTCCTTCGTCTCCAACTCTCGTCCTTCCCTCTTCTCTCCAATCCAGAGCCCCCTTCCCTCCCCTTCTCCTCTAGGATCGCGGCGAATGGGAGCGACGACAACGAAGACCTCACCGACATCGTCCCCGATCAAGCTCACGATAAGCTCCTTCTCCACTTCTCCGACAATCTCTGAACAGTCGCCGCCGTATACGTCCAGGTGAGACCCTCCGTCTACCGTTCCTCACTTGACTCCCGACTCTGGTCCACGTCGCCAACCGCTTCATCCCCATCCCTTTCCTCCTCCAGCAAACTCTCCGGAAACGAGTACCATAAATTGTCCAACCTTGCCTTGGACAACCTGACAGAGTATCTGGAAGGCATCATTGAGGAAGTCGACGTCGAACGACTCGAGCAACTAGCCAAGGAGAGCAATCAAGTCGCAAAGAGGGGCGGGCCCGCCTCGGAATGGGACTGCGAGTACTCTGTGGGTTCCCCAAAGTCCCCTCTCCTCCTCTCCCGAATCACTACAATAAAGCCTCTCCTCCCCCTTCCCCCATTCAACCCATCCCACTGCCCAGTCGACAACGAATCCCAAGCTAAGCTCACTTCCAACCCTAACCTCCCCCCCCCCCTCCCATCCCCCAGTCTGGAGTTCTAAACCTCAGATTAGGCTCCCATGGCACCTACGTGATCAACAAGCAACCACCCAACCAGCAGATCTGGCTTTCCAGTCCAAAGAGGTCAGCAACAAAGAGAGTCTCTCTCCCTTCTCTCACCTTTCTCTCCTTCTCTCCTTCTCTCCCTCCCCCCCCCCCCCCTCCCATCCCCCAACCTCTTGACCATGAGACGCTGATACAAACGCATCCCTGATGGGGCTTCGCATACCTCGTTCATCCACCTCAAACCCGCAGCGGACCCAAACGTTTCGATTACGACAGGGAGCACAAAGTCTGGTTCTCCAACAAGGAAGGAGAGGTCGTCAGTCTCAAGGAACTTCTGGATAGCGAGTTGAGCGTCGCTTTCGACTCTCCCGTAGACGTACCGCTTAGCGGGGAAGAATGCTAGGGGAAGGTGGTTGGTGAAAGGAAAGAAAGGATTCGTTTCTTTCCAGCCCTGGTAGACTCGACCAATGTATTTACAACTCAATGGCAGGCGGCCTTGCCATAAGGTTCAAATCCCAAGAGAGACGATAGCATACCGCGCCGAACCGAACCAACCTTGTTGACGGGAAGGGATGTGTATGTACAGATGTAGGATACCCATTAGAATGAACGGGAGAAGGCAAGAGGACGTCGGGGGACTCTCCACCCTCCCGTCACATTCCCCACTCTCCCCCGCTCGCCAAGGATGCAAAGGCTCCTCCCCTCTTGCTCATCAGCTGATCAAAAGTCCCCTGCTGAACCACTTGACCTTCCTGGACGACCAAGATCCTGTCGCACCTCCTCATGAGGTCGATCTTGTGAGTGATCACCAAGGTGGTGATCCCTCGCCTCCTGGCTTCGCCTTGCATCAGAGTCTTGACGACCGCCTCCTGGTTCTCCGAGTCCAGAGCCGAGGTGCATTCGTCGAGGATCAGCAGCTT
Source organism: Violaceomyces palustris (assembly GCA_003144235.1). Lineage (NCBI taxonomy): Eukaryota > Fungi > Basidiomycota > Ustilaginomycetes > Violaceomycetales > Violaceomycetaceae > Violaceomyces > Violaceomyces palustris. The sequence goes on along the minus strand of KZ819964.1, from coordinate 14,522 downwards.
GGCCCTCTTCCTTATCAGAGCCCTAGCGATGGCGACCCTCTGGGCCTGCCCTCCCGAGATCAAGGAGGCGTTCTCACCCAAAGGAGTCTCGTATCCTCTAGGAAGCTCATCGATGAACGATTCCACGTTGGCCCCCTTGGCCGCCTCCTCGATCTCTTCCATGGTGCAGTCGTTGATCCGGTCCTTGGTCGGGACGGGCTCGTAAACTTTGGCGTTGGCGCCGAACGCGATGTTCTCCGAGATGGTCATGTCGAACAGGTTGGGGTGTTGGCTGACGATCGAGACGTGTTCCCTCAGCCACCTTGTCGAGAGCCTGCCGAGATCCTTGCCGTCCAGCAGGATCCTTCCTTGCGTCGGTTCGTAGAGCCTCTGCACCAGCGAGACGATGGTCGACTTTCCGCAACCTGAAGATCCCACGATGGCGACACACTCGCCCTTGGCCACATCGAAGGAGACGCCCTTCAGGACAGGCGCGTCCGGTCTTGCAGCGTAGTTGAAGCTGACGTCTTGGAAGGAGACGGCACCTTGGATGGCGTGCAAGAGGTCGCCCTTCGACTCGTCCGTCTCGGCAGTCAACTCCAGGAGCTTGTTGAGATCCATGACCGCATTCATCGACTTGGAAAGGCTGGGGAGGTAGGACATCATCTGGCCGGCAAAGGTGACCGCAAAGATGATCAGGTTGAAGACCACGATCATCCTCTTGAAGTCGTAGACACCCTTGACGATCAGGATGGCCCCGACATAGTACATCAGAGCTTCAGCCAGGTAGGTCATGGCCTCGGCGAGTCCGTAACCGAAACCAGAGACGGGAGCGGCTCTCATGCCACACCGTTGAGCCTCGGTGACAGAATCTCGGAAGTTTTTCTCAAAGACGGTCTCCAAGGCCATGGAACGGATCCCCCTGACGTTGGAGACCATATCGTAGAACCTCTTTCCCACCTCCTCCCTCTTGACCTTGTTCCTCGCTTCGAATCGACTCACCACCCTGCTCTGAAGCGTGAGGGCCAAGATGAAGAAGGGAGCGAAAGCCATCCCGGCGAGCGTCAGCTGCCAACCCTCGACCATGGCCCAGGCCAGGCCGACGAAGACCATGCAGACGATCAGGAGGATCTGTCCCGAGATCTGTCCCACAAAGTTCCTGGCATCTTCGGCGTCCTTGACGATGCTGGTGACAACGTTGCCCGCCGAGTTCTCCGGTTTGTCGAACCACGATCGGTCTTGGGAGAGGACGTTGGCGTGGGAACGGAGCCTCAACCTCCTGATCCACCCGTCGGCGATCACCTCCATGACAGAGTATCGCAGGAAGCCCAAGAGGCCCTCGAGGAAGGCCAGGAAAAGCACCGCCAAAGAGTACCTGAGAACCTCGGACCCCTGGTCTTTCTTTCCCATCGTACTGAGCAGCTGAGCCAGGATGTAGGAAAAGATGGGAGTCACCCCTCCCGCCGCAAGGCAGCAGCCGAGACCCAAGACCATCATCCACTTGCTGGGTTGAGTCTCCCAGACGAGTTTGACGACCTGCGTGAACTTTGGCGCCTTCCTAGACCTCTTTCCGTCCGTCCCAGGTTCGGAAGTCGGGATTCGGATCGTAGTCTCTTCCACCATCCCATCCGATCCTTGATCAGATCCCCACCTCCTCCGGGTGTCGCCGTTGCCATTCCTGGGTGGCCTTCTGGAGCTGGCGCTCCAAGCGGCAGCTTGAAGGGTGACGGCATCCTCTGCCAGTTTTTGCTCCTGCCTTTGTTGAGCCAGCCTCAGCGGCTTGAGGTGCTTGTTGGCAGCCGAGTGCCTCTGAAGGGCGATGTTCGCGAAGTCCACGTTGATCTCGTTGCAAGCGATCGAGGGCGCCAACGGATGGGCGCTTAGCCTCGAGCCCCGAGACCAAGTGGATGAACGACTCTCCTCGTAGCGCCTCCTGTTGAGAGATCGGATCTCGTCGCTGGCTCGATGCTCCAAACCGGTAGGACTGCTCGATTCGACCTCAATGGAAATGTCGTTTCGCTCCTTTCCTCCCCACTCCTCCCGGTCTTCGCCGTGCCTCTCGAAGGAGTGGGTCTGGGTCATGGCTCGAAGCCTCCCTTGCGGTTGAGCTTCGAGGTAGGACCTGTACCCTTGTTCCGCTACCTTTCCGTTCTCCAGGAGGTACACGAAATCCCCTTCGCCTACCTGGGAAAGGTCGTGAGTGATCACGATGGTCGTCTTCCCCTTCCTCCAGGCCTTGACGGCCTCGTGGACAAGCACCCTTGAGGTCGGATCCAACGCCGAGGTCGCCTCATCCAGGATCAAGACGGTAGGGTCCCTTAACCTTGCCCTGGCTATGGCCAACCTTTGCTTTTGGCCTCCGCTGAAGCTGGATCCCTTGGAACCGAGAGGCGTGTCGTAGCCTTGGGGTAGATCTCGGATGAAGTCGTGAAGGAGAGCGGTCCGGCAAGCCGAGATGACTTCTTCCCTAGAAACGAGAGGCACGTTGGAGGAGGAGGAGGAGGAGGAGAGGGGAGAAACGACTTGTTTCGACCGTCCCAGATCGACGCCACATAGGCCGAGAGCGACGTTGTCGTGGACCGAAAGGTCAAACACGATCGGCGATTGACTGACGGCCGCAATGTTTTCCTTGCACCATTCAGGGTCCAGGTACATGAGCACCTGGTCGTCCATCTCGATCTGTCCCGAGCAAGGGCTGTAGATGCTCAGCAGGAGCTGAGCGATGGTGCTCTTGCCGCTCCCGCTCCCTCCCACGATGTATGTCATCTCGTGCGCGGGGAGGTACATGTCGACGTTGCTGAGCACCTCGACATCCGGTCGGCTAGGGTAGGCGAAGCTGACGTTCCTCAGCACGAACTCGCCTTGACAGCTAGTCGAGGGTCGGATCTTCCTCATCGCCTGGACCGCCCCAGTTCTGGTCAACTTTGGCAGGATCGGACTAAGGCGAGGGATGAAGGGAGGTGGAGGTGGGCAGGAGGAGGAGGAGGAGGAGGAGGAGGAGGAGGAGGAGAAGGAGGAGAGCGATGAAGACGACAGTGACGAGGTGTAGCAAGTCGTCGGTTTCCGAAGGGGGCTGTGAGGGGTTGATTCGATAGACATTGGGATGGCTACTGTCGCGTATCTCGATCTTCCGGGAAGGCTTAACTTCTTCGACCTGTCTGCCGTCGAGGAAGCGATCGACAAGACCGGCTCGAGAGAGTGGTGACCCTTCTTCTCGTCAGAGGATAGGGAGGAGGCGGAGATGGAGGAGAGCTCGGAGCAAGGTCTCGGAAGCGGGCAGCCTCTCCTCACAGGTGGATCGACCAGCTTGGCCATGTTGACGGCTCCCGCTTTTCCCTTCTCGATGATGGCCAAGCATTGGATGATCTGCTGGAGCTGAGAGGTGGCCAGGACGCTGGACCAGAAGACGGTCATGACCGTTCCTGCTGTGACGGATCCCTTCTGGACCAGGTGGGACCCGTACCAGAAACCTTGGACGAACATGCTCAGGGTCAGGACGGCCGTCAGACCATACCTCAATCCCCAAACGAAAGACGTCTTTCGGTAGGCCCTGCTACCGCTCTCCAGCTGGCTCTGGAACCTCTTCTGCTCCTTGGCTTCGGCGTTGAAGGCCTTGACCGTGTTGATGGCGACGATCGACCTCTCCACCAGGCCCGAGGCTTTGGCGGTGTGCGACCTCTCCTCCATCAGCATGGGCCCCCCAAGAACCTCGCCCACTCCTGCTACAAGGACGGTCAAGGGGATGGAGGCCAGGATGACCAAGGTGAGGTCCCACCTGGAGATCAAGGCCAGGGTCAGACTGGCAAGCATGGTGGTGGAGTGTTGGATGATCATGCCCGTTTGTTGCGAGCACGCCACCCTCACATCGTCAGTCTCCCTAGTGAACTTTGCCATCAGTCCCCCGGCTCCCAGGCTGGTCCCTTCGCCTCGGTGATGGTTGTGGTGGTCATCGTCCTCCTCCTCCTCCTCCTCTGCCGAGTTTCCGCCAGCCTTTTTTCTATCGACCGAGTGATCGTCCTGCAATCCCATGCCCATGTCGAACCAATCCATCTCCCTCGCCTCGAGCGCATGGAAGATCCTCAACCTCAACCTCATCACGCACCTCTCACCCGAACAGATCCAGAACGAGACCATGAGTGTGTTGAGGATCATGGTGGCCAGCGCCAGGAGGACGAGGTGAACGCAGCTCTTGGTGATAATCCTCATCAACCTGCGCTTGTCCTCCTCCGCAACCTCGGATGGGGGCAGCGAACCGACATTGTAGGACGTGTAGGCGTCGAATGCGGTCCCGAGGACCTTTGTCATCAGCGGCGGAACCGAGCCGCTGAGGACGGACAAGAGGATACCGGGCAGGATGAGGAGGTAGAGGTCCCTCCTCGTGGTCTGGGAGAAGAGCAACCTCAGTGAAGGAGGTCTGGCTGTCGCAGGAGTAGGTCCGGTCGATCTCGGCCGAGAGTCCTTCCCGGCGGTGGTTGGATCTCCCCTCGAACCCGAACAAGTCTCTTCGGCGAAGGAAGGGTGGCAGGCTTTGTCGAGATCCGACTTTTCTTTCTCGGAAGGAGCGTAGTAAGAGCCTGGTTGACATTCTTCCTCGCCTACAGCCGACTCGTAACTCGGGACCGGAGTGCCTGCGCTGGTGGTTATGCTAGACAAGGATCGATCAGAGTGACTGCTCTTGACCGAGCACGAGGAGGAGGAGGAAGAGTTGGCAGACAGGACATCTATCCCACGAGGTCTTCTCATCCTCCTCGTATTGTACCTTGCAATAGGAGGAGGCGGAGGTGAAGTAGAGGATCGGTTCACCTCCTCCAGCGATCGGAATCCGGAATGGGAAGAGGCTCTCGACAAGTGGGTCTCGTGGTTTTCCGGGTAGGATCTCAACGAATCTTCCATGACGAACTTCCGCGAGGGGGAAAGGGGGGAAAGGCAGCCAAGGGATTCGATATTTTCATGGTGTCTTCTTTTCAGTTCGACGTGCTCTCCCATGCTAACTTTCCCCCGAAGCAACAGTCCCCAAAGGGGGTAAAAGATCCTCTCACCTCGACATGTTCGCTTTCACCGTATTCACACTTTTCGCTTGAGGCGTGGTTTTTCTCGTCCATGACCGAAACGGCGGGGGGTGGGGGGGTGGGAAACTCGAGATGGAGGGTGGAGCCGGTGAGGAGATACGATGAACGGTATGGTAGGGTGGCGAAAGGGACGTGATGGGTATCAGGGATGCCGGTGAAGAAAAGGGACCGCAAGAGTTTGGTGCCTTCTCCTTTCTACGGAGAGGTTCTCGGTATCGAATCGTCTCAGAGATGGTATCACGATGGGGGGTGAAGAGGTCCGTCCTTACGGTGGAATCTATGGAGGAAGGGGATGGGGAGATCCCTTTCTCCAAGTCGAGAAGAGTTTTGTTGCAGATGGGAAAGACCATCAAGCCCTCCCCCCCCCCCCCCCCCCTCCAAGGACATCCAAAAAGGCCAACCTCCAAGCCAGATCCTCCCACGTTGGAAGGTTCGACAAAAAGGGCATGACCATTCCTGTTTGGTGAATCGAAGAAAAGAGACAATGAGAAGAGAAGAAGAGAATCCCCCTCCCCCACCCCCCTTTCTTCAATCCTGTGTGAAAACCCCGAAGGAAACAATGATGGTGGAAAAGTTGAATGAGGGGGTTGGGCTCCCCATCTTGCCTTGGCCGCCCCCTTCCTTTGTTTCCTCTGAACCGATGGGGTATTGGGGAAAGAGGAGATGGACAGAATCGTTTACTCATCCATCCCCGCACTTGTCCTTTTTTTTTTCTCCTTCTTTGTCTCCTTCAGTTTGGCTCCATGTTTTTTTTTTTTGTTTTTCTTCCTTTTGTTCGCGCCATCGAGGATTCTGCGAGGAGGGTCTTTCGATTCGCGCCTTGGCTTACGCCACGGACCTTTCTTATTTTTTTCAAAAAAAAGGGAAACCCCCCCCCCCCTCCCCCTTTTCAAAAGATGTTGACAGGAAGGGAGGGGCTGGCGGACTCCTCCACACACGCAACACAAAGGGGGGGGGGGGGGGGAACCCGAGAACTCCTTTGTACTCGAATTGAGGAGCGACCGAAGCTTCTTGATCCGGATAGGAGAATCCGAAACCTACTGAATGGACCTCTCAAAAGGAGGAAGAGGGCCAAGACGTTAGGGTGAGTTTGTGGAAAACACAATGGGGAGAGAGGGGGCGGGGGGAAACTGAGACAAGGGGTGAGGAGAACAATGGGGAGGCGGGCGATAATGAAATGTGTGACAAAGGGAGGAAAGAAAACGCCCCCCCCCCCATCGTTTTGGCGACGCGACTTGGCCTCCCATCGTCTCGGCCGGGAGATGAGGACCCCCCTCTCTCAACTCGCGGGGCTCCAGCCCAACCCTGCTCGAAGCTCAAACTTCTACCCTTCTTACCATGCAAGCACACCTGCACCTACAGCACATACATGGTTCATACGGCACGTAGGGACGAATCTACCTGCAAGGACATGATGAGATAAAGGTGGGAGAGATCTAGGTGGAGAGGTGGGACAAAGTTCGAAACCCACCAACCAAACTTCACCTTCCTTTTCCTTTCCCCTTTCCTCTCCATCGGTCATTGTTTTCTTTTTCCTTTCTTTCTTTTTTCCTGGTGCAGGCTTCATCCACACGTACGAGGTTCAGCGCTCAGAATGGGGGAAAGGGAAGTAGGGTCCTCATGTCCCTTTCAAGATTCGCAAGGTGGGAAGGACATCTGAGAGAGGGAAGGGTTAAAGGGGGGCAAAAGAAAAAGGAAAGAAAAAGAAAAAGGAGGAAAGAAATCTCAACCTCTCTTTTCTTTAGTTCACCCCCTTCAGGGTGTGGACCTGATTTTTTAGGAGAGAACGAGGTGAAGGTGCTGAAGGAGCTTGGAAGGGGGGGACAAGGAATCGACACCGAGCCGTGAGAAGAGAGGAAGTTGGAATCCCCCCCCTATCCCTCGATCTCCATCTCTTCCCTAGAATCCACCTTCCTCCAAGACCACTAGGATTCAGAACGCGCCCAGCACTTCACTCTGGAGCCCTAGCCCCAGCCAAACCCTCCCTCCGAAACCAAACGGGAAAAGATACCCAAGCGAGGGAGAGGCGGGAGGGAGGGGGGAAAAAAAGGATCGCTCTGAACGAAACGTCTCTCTCCCCGGAATTCGCGTCCAGCAGGTTTTGAGAGAGCCTTACGCTCCGGTATGGGGGATCGGTGTCGGCAAAAGTTACTTGACTCTCCTGCAGCGTGGGAGAGCGGTCGGGTCATGGCGCCTTCCTTTCAGTCCTAGCTTCGTCCCCTTTGCTCGCGGGACGGTCGGATTGTCGAGTCTCGCTCGTTCCATTTCTCCATTTTTTTGTTTGCCTTTCCTTCCTTTTGTGTGTGTCCCAGCGGCGCTCCGCGGGAGGGGACCAGCATGCTCCGTCTCAACTTTCGAATGCGATAGGAAAAGTGTGCAAGGAAGGAGGTTGGGGAAGGGGGAAAGGGAACGAAGGAGGTGGGAAGGAGGTGGTTCGTTGTCCCCCTCCAGCCTTCCCATTTCACCTTGCAGCAGTTGTCATGCAGTCACACAACAAGGTGTGTGGGAACGGGCATGAACTTGCCCGATCCAATCTGAATGGAAGGGAGCTTACCCGGGTGTAAGGCAGGCCGCTCTCATATGGAGCCGAACCCCCGAACGAAAGTTGCCGGCACAAGTTTTTACTCTTGGGTCCCAACGAAAAAAAAAGGGGGGGTTGAGGGGGTTAGATGGAGGCGCCAATTTCATGGGTCACCGACACAAAAAAGCGAGAAGACCTCCCGCACCCCCGCATCTCCCTCTCCACCACGAATGGGCGACCTCAGCTTTTCGGGTGAAAGAACCGAGATGGATGTTCATTTTCCCCAACGCCCCCATCCGAGCCAAGGTTCAGGGCAAGTTGCCGTGGAAGCGATGGAGATCTCACTCCTTGCCCAACCGCCATCCTCTCTTCATCCTTGCAGTTTCATGGCGTAGATGGATTTCGGTAATTTAAAAAGGGATGCATGTTATCCATACATGTCCATTCGCATGCTCCTCCTTCGGCTGACTCGTAGATCCCGCACTGATCTTTTGCCCTCGAAGCAACTAGCCCGCTTCCTCAGCTCGGCTGTTGGAAATAAGGTGGAAGAAGCAAGGGCGGTTGCTCTGTAGATGACTTCCGTTCTGACGAACGGACCCCCGGCTCAGTAAGCCAGAGGTGTCTTCTTTCGAGGCGCAAAGAGGAAGGAAGAGCGTATCGTTCCCGCCTTCCTTCACTGTGAATCAATTCGTGCTGCAAGTCCTGAATGGATGCACGTCGGAAGGAATCATTTTCCCTTTCCCAGGTCAGCCATGACGTGTGGGCGGGTTGAGGGGTATGGGCTCGGTTGCGAGGCGTTGGCGTCGCCAACATCCCTTCTACCTCAACGTAGATCGCCTCCTGATCCATCGATTGGCCACTAGGGTCGTTGCTCATATGCGAAAGATGAAGGGAGCGGAGGAGTGGGTTTGGAAAATGGTCACACCTTTCCCGCCCCAAAACCCCAAAACCTTTCTCCCCTCGACCCGAGGGCCCTATTACTCATCCCTCACTGGCAGCTGGCCTAAAGGATGATACGGAGCTTGAGCTAGGGTAGGGGAGTGGTGACCAATGACCGATCAGGGTGAGCGCTCTACCCCCAACCTCGACAAGCTTCCTATGACATGGATCTTCTAAACAGATCGCTTCCTTGACTCGCTTGATTCCCTATCATGAAAAAAAAAACAAAAATAATTACCTGGATGTCTTCCACCTTCAAGTGAGAGGTTTGGTCGAGAGGGTCGTTTGTCCCAAGCGCTAAGCCTGTGGAACGGTCGAACGAATCGCATGAACCTTGACAGGAGGCCCATTCCCCATCTCGAACACTGCTCGATCCTTCCTGAACGAGGTGGTTTGGGCCTGCGACGATTCAAGCTATTATAATAAAATAAGGGGGGAGAAAGAAAAAGAGAGAGAACAGAGAAAGATCAAGAAAAGGCTTATGGGTTGAGCCGAGGGTCTGGGGCCTGGTTCCGTCGATCCGAGGAAGGTGGTGGAGGGTTGAGAAGCAGAGAGGGAACAGGGAGGTCCGCGCAAGGGGTACTTCCAGTTCCAACGGTCGAGAATGAACGGCGCGCGCCTTGCCGGGTTTTTCCTAGCCCATTACCCTTCCCCCCTCCCCCCCCCCCCCCCATATGCTCTCATCACTACCTTTTCTCTCTCATGCCCGTCAGCGAAATAGAAAGAAAAGAAAGGGAATGGAAAGCGAGAAGCCATGCGATGTTCGAGTCCAAGAGAGAAGTTACGGTCCAACTTTCTCTTTGGATTCTTTTGGGTTCGAGACAGGGAAGGGGGCGGGACGCGGGGAAGGAACGCATCCGAAACATGATGGACGATGGGTCTTTCAACCCCCCCAAGGTTTGTCAGAGGGGGGAAGGGGGTGGACCCAAGCCTTCAAAGGGAACGAGGGACGATACTGAAGAGGAGCGCAGGGATGTGGGGGTTGGCCACCTGAACGTCGGAGTTCTCTCTTTTGATCATTGAAACGGGGAAGGGTAATGGGATTGGGCGCTCATCTCCGCCCCTCAAAGTCCAGAACGTCTTCAACGTCTGCCATATATGCTGTAAGTATGTACATACAGTACCAATGGATCTGTACTTCTGGATCCTGACAACCCCGACCCGAAGAGCAGAGGAGGTCTAGGTTCTCGAAATGGCAAGGAGGGGGGATGGCTCCACCACACTATCGTTGGCTATGAACACCATCAAGGGACAACCCACCGACTCTGGGGAATGACTTGTGATCAAGTCCAACCTTCGCCAACAACCCAGAGTGAAAGGGGGGGGGGGGG
>KZ819963.1:8902-31703 GCA_003144235.1 Violaceomyces palustris | reverse complement strand
GGGGAAGAGAGAGAGGGAGGGAGGGAGGGAGGGAGAGATCGACGAAGGAGAGAGATGGTTCCTCGAAGTCTCTCTTCAGGTGTTGGTTTGTTGGTTGTTGTTGTTGTTTTCTTCAAGTCGTCTCGTCTCGCTCTTCCAACTCTTGTTCTTTCTTGGTATTCTTGTTCCTCCTGCTTCTCCTCCTGGCTTTTGCTCCTCGCCCCCCCTCTTCGCGTGTCTACTGAGCAAGTCGGAAGGGAGTGGAGAAGGTGGTGGATGCTAATCAAACTGGATGCTAATCCTACGCTACTTGTCCTTTCCACCTTGACCGTGAAATCAATGAAGATCGGGAGGTCTTCGACGCGTTCCCTTACTCTGGTTTCAAGTCCCAACCCTTCCCTGGTAAGGAAAGGAAGGTCGATTCTAATTCGGGGTTCCGATGATGAATTACATACGAGGTTAGGTTTAGGTCAACTTGGCTAACCAACCTCTCACCGCAGCAGAGTGGGGAAGGAGAGGCGGAGAGGAAGCGAGGCGAGGGGGGGCAAGGAGGGGGAGGAGAAGAAAAAAAAAGGGAAGAAGGTAACGACCAACCAGCCAGGCAAGCGTGGGTTTTTCTTCCTGAATCGGATCTCCGTGATCACCATCACCGAACAACCACCCAGTTCGCCCCCTCCTCCCTCACCAGCTACAACCCTTCTTCTCCTAGTCAAACTGGCTAACCCTAACCAACCTCGCCCTCTTCCCTAGCCTGGCTAAACCCTAAGCCTCCCTTCTTTTACCCCTACCCTCCTCCTGGCTAGGCACATTCCACACATTCACCATCACCACCTTCACCCTCACATCCCGCCACCACCGATCGTAATCGACCATCACCCAGCGATGGCGGCATCACCAGCCTCCTCCTCCTCCCTCTTGAGGTCAACCCTCCTCTCCTCCTCCTCCACCGCTTCCTCCTCCTCCAAGAGGTCGCTCCTTCGACTCTCCCAGTCCTTCTCTTCTTCTTCCTCCACATCCTCTCCCTCTTCCCCCTCTTCGCCCTCGCCCTCGCCCTCCTCCTACCTCTCCTCCCGGTCCCCCCTCTCTTCGACACAAAGGCAAAGACCTTGCCTCCACGCAAGCTCGGGTTACGTCCAGCGCCGTCCCAACTCTCTCCCCTTCCAACAGACCTCCAACCTCCACACCTTACCACCTCTACCCGAGATCCTCTCCGAAGGTTGCAGACCCTTCCTCTCCCAGAAGACGGTTCAGCTCATAGGCCAGCACTGGCAGGGCGGACTGCTCAAGGAGCTCAACAAGGAGGTCAAGGACACTGAGTACGCCTCCTCCTCCATCGTCGAGACCGTCATCGGCCTGAGCCAGGACAGGGAGAGGATCCTCGCCTTCAACTATGCTAGCCAGGCCCTCAACAACAGCTTTTTCCTCAGCAGCCTCGTGAGCAGAAACCCCCCCCCCCCTTCCCACTCACACCGTCTCCATTTCGACCTGTGAGGAGCCATGTCTCTGATGCGAAGCAACCTTCCTTCCTACTCCCCATTTATGCCTTTCCCCCTTCTTCCATTTCAAATGAATGAATGAATGAATTCAAAAAGGCACCTCAAAAGAAGATCCGATCCCCCACCCCTACCAGGGCACTGGGCGAGGCGGTCAACAAGTCCTTCGAATCTTACCCTGCCCTGTGCTACACGTTCTCCTCGGCCGCCATGGGCATGTCAGGAAGTGGATGGGTCTGGCTGGTGACCGACCAGGAAGGTAGGTTGGGAGTCGTCCCCACCTTTGGAGCCGGCACCGTCGTCGTCCAGTCCAGGCAGCAGAGGGGTCTCAACTTCCTCCTCCCCTCGGTCAACGACGCCCCCACCACCAACAAGAAGGGTGGTCCATCGGCGGCGGCGCCGGCGGCAACCGAATCCAACCCTTCCTCCTCGACCAGCTTCAGGAGCTCGGCCACCTCGATCTTCAACTCGATGCTAGGTTCCGGCACGGTCGGCAAGGAGCTCTACCCTCTCCTCTGCGTCTCGGTCCACGAGCACGCCTGGCTACCCGACTACGGCATCATGGGGAAGGAAGAGTACCTCATGAACTTTTGGGAGGCCGTCAACTGGGACAAGGTCTCGGAAAGGTACGAGGCCTACTCTCACGGAAGGTTTGTTTAGAAGGGGGTGCGTCACGTTTGGCAGGGGGTCGATGTCAAACGATTGGATCATCATCGAAGAGTAGGGGTTTGGGGAAGGAAGCTCCTGAACCGAAAGCAAGGCTTTGGCAGTCGGGGAAGAGAGTAAGAGCGTTTACTTCTATCACGTTTGTGGGAAGGGAGACCAAGCTGGAACCCATCCCTCCCAAATCCCCCCTCCCCCCCCCGTTCGACAACCTAACCTTCGCAATGTAGATAACAGGAAGAAGAAAATAAGTAACCGTATTTTTTTTTGAAACCAACCCTAAGGGGGTAGCCAGGGCGGTAGGCATCAGTTCGGATCGAAAGGTCTCCATCTCCCAACTCTGGAGGAATTTATCAACGTGACTGATAGCTTCCCCCCCCCCCCCGCCTTGATTCCCTCCTCGTTCTCATTGCAACGCTCTCTTCTTCCTATCCTCGTCATTTCAAGAGATCTCGAGCGTGTCTGCTGGAAAGGGGGGGGGGGGGAGATTCAGAGATAGAGAAAAAAATCTAAAGTATGTAAGAATGACAGGTCGGTAGGGGAAGGGAAGGGTCCGATGACAGGAGATGTGGCAAGAGAAGGTTGATTTTGAAAGAAAAATGAAACAAAAAAAGAATAATTTCGATCCTAGCTGGGTTCGAACCAGCGACCTTGTGATGTAACTGTGAGCCGTCAGCTTAACAGTCACACGCTCTAACCAACTGAGCTATAGGATCATATTCGTTGTAACTGTTGAAAATCTTAAGTAAATATAATGCCAAATGAAAGTTCAATCATGGCACCAACGGATTGAAAACTAGATTCCAACACATCTCGTCAAGCGATACGCTTCGTTTTCTCTGATAACAGCCTGTTTCAAAGGTCAATTTTCCTAGAGATGGTCAAAAAAAAAAAGGAAAAACCAGGACAAAACTGGACTGAACATACTGCACAAAAAAAAAAGAGTGGTGAACGTCAACAAAAACCTCACGATGAGGCTCCGGCCGCGATGATGCTCGTCAACACATCGAGGGCGTCCGGTACGCACGTCCAGTGGTCCCCTTGCACCTCGGCGAATTCCATGTTCAGAGTGCCTCCCTGACCGCCGCCGTCGCCGCCGGTGAAAAACCTCCTCCAGTCGCTTTCGCTCCCCATAATCCCCGGCAGCTTGCTCTGGTCGGCGGCGTTGATACAAACCAGCTTCATGGGCAGCTTGTCCGAAATCTCAAAGGGCGACAGGCGGTGGCCGGGAAGGCTCAGGGCGCAGGATCGGAAGTGGTCTTTCACCGTGTTGGACGAGAATTGCGAGAGCAGGCTGTCGAGCAATCCCGGGGGGAAAGGCTTGATGTGGAAGGGGAGAGGGGAATCAATCAGGCCCAGACATCTGACTTCCTCTCCTGCTTGCAGGAGGTGTCGACCGACCTCCATGGCGACGACCCCTCCGATGCTCCAGCCCCCAAGGTAGTAAGGCCCCTCGGGCTGAGCCAACCTGAGCATTTCGTAAAACCTTTGCACCAGTTCTGGAAGACCTCTTGTCCAGGATTTCAACTTTCCTAGGTAAGGCGAATCGAAACCCAACACTGATACGGGGCACTCCTTGGGGAGATCGCGGTAGACCGTCGCCAGTCCGGTACCATCTGGGAAGAGCCACAGGACAGGCTTGGAATGTTCGATCCTCTCAGGGCCAGCAAGGTGGACAGGTTCGCTCGAGGACTGGGCAGGATCGGATGAATAAGAGAGCGATGAGAATGCATTGTTGGACGAGGTGGGTGAAGTCGCTTGGGTGGACGGAAGTGTTGGCCTAGAATCACCGCCTCTATGCTTGGTCGAGCTGTGTTCAGCCACGATGCGGCCAGGTTCCTCAAGCCTGTTCGAGGATCCATCCTTGTCGAGGGCAAGCTTCAGCTTTCCAAACTCTTGAGCCGCCATTTTTGAAGCCATCCCGACGAGGCGTTCCAAAACCGAGCGTCGAACCTTCTTGAATGCGACACCTTCCATACATCCCAAAAATTCCAGCTCGTTGGAGAAGAAGTAAACGCTTCCAGAGGAGAGATCGCCTTTCTCTTCCATCCTAGTGTAAACATTGATGTCGGTCTCGTCACCAGGCTCGATCTTGGACAAGGCTGGCGTGATGACGATCCTCCCGATAGCTTCCACCATGTAGACGAAAGTACCCGAGGCGATGCCCACATTGCTTATGAAACCTGTAAGGCCTCCCATGCTGTCCAGCAGCATGGGACTGCAGACGAAGATTCCTCTTGCTGCTTCCGGACTGAAACGAACTTTGGAAACGCCCTCATTACCCTCCTCGCTCAGCCAGACCTGCTGCATACCCCGGAAGCCCCCTTTGTAAAGGACTATCGTCTCAAACTGCTTGTAGACAAGATCAGTCCGGAACGAGTTGGGAGCTGTATCGCGTATGATGCCGGAAACCGACTGGATGAGTCTCCGAAGCTTGGCCCATTCTTCATCGATCGAGCTCCGGGCGGTAACCAGAGCCTTGCAAGAGCCATGATGATGCTGACTTTTGCCAAGCAAGTCGCCTGAGAAAAATTGGCAGAAACCGCCTCCAGGCTCGTCCGGGTGTCCCTGCACATTGACGCGGACGATTTGGCTCTGGCTTCCACTAAGGAAGAGGGAACTAAACATGGTCAGATTTTGCACTTCGAGGACGGTTCCTCCTTCGTTTCCTCCCACCTTGAGCTCGTGGAGGTAAGCAGCCGCCTCGAGGGCCAGCTCGACGAAGACGGTCGCTGGCGTCAAGGCTACTCCGAGGATCAGGTGACCTTCGATCATTTCTTTGAATGGTGAACGGCCAACCAAGGCTTCGAAGGAGGCCGAGCGCTGGTCTGGCTTGAGGCTGACACACCTACTGAGCATTGAATGCCGAGGTTTTGCATGCGCAGGCTCGGATTTGCTGCTCGTCTTGCTTTCCTTATCCTGAGAGAAATTTCGCATTCCTTTCCTTTTTTCAACTAGATGATCGCGGAGTCCCCGATCTTTAAAGTCAATCCAATACTCATCGAGATCGAATGGATAGGTTGGAAGCCTGCTGGCTAGCTTGTGTCCGTGGACCGAAGTCCCCAAGTCGTCATGTACCTTTTGCCAATCCAGCCGAACTCCTTTCTCAGCCAGACTCGAGACCATACCCAAAACCGCTTCCCACGCAGAACTCCCCTTTCGCAGCGAGGCCGTATACGTAGGCTGACTCTCGGTGCTCTGATAACAGCCTTTCAGAAGTGGGATTGTAGTCGAATGAGGGCCGAGCTCGATCCAGTGGTCTATGTGCATATTTTTCTCAAGGTCATCAATAGACTGGGAGAATTTGACCGGCTGGCGCAAGTGCGTCACCAGGTAGCCATGGTCAAAATGGTCCGATCCAGCCGCTATCAGCTTTCCGGGAACGTTTGCCGCGACAGGAATTTTTGACCTTGACAAGCGAAAGTTGGAGGCCAGTTCTGCGTACCTCTCCCTGATCGGGTCGACTGCGGCCGAGTGGAATGCGTAAGGTACCGGGATCACCATGGACTTGACCATGGGCTCTGCCGCCTCGCATAATGCCTTCATCGCTTCCACCTGCTTTACGGGTCCAGCAACAACAGTATCGTATGGGCTGTTGATACAAGCGATCTCCAGGCCCTGGAGACCAGAAGAGGCGATCAGCTTGTGGACAGTCTCTCGGGTATCTCTGACAGCCAGCATGGAAGAAGCGTTGGGCGCGCAAAGTTCAACCATGAGCTCGGATCTCCCACCCACCAGCCCAATCAGATCTTTCAACGATAGGACTCCAGCCTTCCAAAGGGCAGCGTACTCGCCGAGAGAATGGCCTGCAACGCAAGAGGGCTCCACCCCCCACGACTCGAGAAGGGTAGCCAGCCCAACCTCGATGGCGATGAGGCCTAGCTGGAATTGGACGGGCGATAAGCGCGAAATGTCGCGGAGTTTCTCTTGTCCTTCCTCTGGGCGTATGACATCGAGCAATTCATCGAATTTGTACGTCCGACCAAGCCAGCTGCAGTGATTGATGGCGGAACGGAAAGTAGGGCTGGCCTCGTACAGCTCTCGACCCATATCAACGTACTGGGCCCCCTGGCCACTAAAGGCGAAACCAATTTTCGGGGGTTCCTGCCTCTTTGGAACGACCGTGCTTTCTTTACTGCTAAGAGCGGTCTTAAGGTCATGCAGAGTGCGTACCTGGGCGATAAGCCTGTGCGGGAGAGTCATCCTCCTGGCGGACAACACGTAGCAGAACTGGTCGATTGGAGTAGTTGGGTGCTGCTCGAGGAAAGCATACAGCCGACGCCTCAAAGCATCGAGTGAAAATGAAGTGGCCGCGGAAATGTGAAGCAGCTGCTGCCTCTGCTCCCGATCAGTCTCAAACATTTCGACAGCCGAATTTGCATGAGTAATCTCCGGAGGATCCTGAACGACTAGGGATGTGTTTCCACCGGCTGCGGAGAAGTTGTCGACTGGTTTGCGTTTCCATCGTGATTAATTTGATGATCATCAGAACCAGAAGGGTTTTTACAGGGTGAGAAAGGGGTAAAGAAAAAAAATCTTTTCAGTACATTTACTTGAAAGGAAACCAAGCTGGCCGTGAGTTCACGTGCATAGCTTACTGCTCACCGAGAATAGCCCTTGGTACATCCTTTTTGTGGAATGCTTCTCCAGAAGTTGGGATGAGCAAACCATTAAGGTCAGGTAGCTTGGTATTGAGTTTGCCCCTGATTCCGACTGCAACAACGTGTAGCGACATGAAGTCGTCAGCAACCTGGCATCTGATTTTTCAAGGCAATAGGCGATCATTGAAGCGTTTACACTGACTGTGCTTTGGTATCTTGTCTTTCTTCAGCATCATCAAGGCCTTGACAAGGCTCGTAGCTCCAGAGGTCTGATCGCAGCGGTGTCGAGGGGCAATCGACAGCGGAACAGATTTTGGGTGAGTCATCGGGAGGCGCATCCGAAACGCTCTTGCTATGGTTTCATGATCGACTCACCGACTCCGAATGGCCAACGTTTGCTTTTGCAGAGCCTAGGATGAGCGGAGCTCCTGACCTTCCCTTACCAAAAGCCTCTACGATTCCTGAAACCTCTTCAAAATCCCCAGCCTGAGTCCCTGTGCCATGGCACTCAATATATCCAATATCGTCGGGTGAGAGGCCTGAGGCCAGCATCCCAGAGCGGTACAGCCGCTTTTGAGTATCTCCGTCAGGATGCGTGATGGAGAAGGACTCGCCGGAATGGTTGGTAGCGGCCGAGGAAATCAAGCCAAAAAGATTATCGCCATCAGCGAGCGCATCGGGAAGGCGCTTCATGACAAACATGCACACCCCGTCAGCCCTAGAGTAGCCAGACCCTGCGTCATCAAAGGTAAGGCATTGACCAGTGCTGGAGAGGAAGAAGCCTCTGTCGAGACCGATCGTGATCTGAGGCTGGGTCAGGATATTGACCCCGCCCGTTATCACGGTTCTTGAACGGCCGCGAAGCAAGTTGTTGCAGGCCGCTTCAATCGCGACAAGCGCAGAGCTGCAGGCTGTATCGTACGTCATCGCCGGTCCGGTAATTCCGAAGAATTCGTTGATCTTTGCTGCCAAAAAAGCTCGGTGGCTGTTGTGTACAAACCCGGGCTGGATGTCATTGCTAAGATGCTCTCGATAGCTGAGATTTTGCGGAGTCATGAAGAGTTTTATTTATTTTTATTTTAGCAAACGACAAGCAAAAAGGAAGGGTAGGAGGGGGAATGCGAAGGAAGGGTAAGTGAAGGTGTGAAGCTGGTTCTTTTCCTCCTCTATTACAGGTTCCAACGTCACTCACTCATCACTGCAATAGGCTATGTGCGTCCCAACTTCGCCCGGCTTCAGGCTGCTGCACGACTGTGTTGGACCATAACCCGCGATCTCTAGTGCCTCGTACACCGTCATGAGCGTTATGCGTTGTTGTGGATCCATGTTCCTGCATTCATCAATCGAAAGGCCGAACAGGTGACGATCAAAGTAGCCGGGTTTTTCGAGACAATTCACGGTGCTGGCACGCATGACATTCCGGTCCCTGTACGAGGTAGAGTGGTAATCCTCCACCCTGTAAAGGCGCTCCGGGACCTTGTGTGCGTACGTTTACCGCCGGTGAAGACGATCAATCATTATCAAAGGAGAAGAAGTGAGCACCTGGACGAATCGAAGCGGGAGGGCCACAATCCCCATAGTCACGCTACGGCACCCACCTTTCTACACATGTCATCGCCTCGTTCCAGGAGCTCCCAGAATTCCTCCAAGCTATCAGCCCCAGGAAGGCGGCAGGCCATTCCAATGATGGCAACCTGCTCGCTCGGATTCCCGGTGACAGCAGACAACCTCACAATGTCTTCGGATGGTTTCTTCAAGGAGCCTTGCCTCAGGTCGAGGAAGAGATCGACTTGATCAGAATCTGCATGCTGCTCCCGAAGCTTTCGGGAAATCTCTTTGACCAGCAATTCATTGGAACCGAGCGAGACAATCGTGACCCTGTTGCAGCCTTCCGGACGCATGGCAAGGGTGGCCGCTATGTCGACCGCCGACTCGATGTTGTAAAACGTGGACTCTCTCAGTGATGTCACCAGGTGGCGGATGGCAGTTTGAATGTGGGCCTCCTCTGGTGCTGGCGCCATTTCTTGCTCGGAATTCATGATGTGCGAGAAGAGTTGGTAAAAGTTGATCTGGCGACATTTGAAGTCCCTCTGCAGCTGGTGGGCAATCTGACCGACGACATTCTCTCTCAGCTCCGTCTTCCTCCTGAAAACCTTGGTTGGTATCTCAAAATTGATCGTGATCCATTCCTGGACGAATTTCAGGCTCTCCTCGGAACCTCGATAAGTGACAAAACCATCAAACGTGTGCTGAATCGACTTTGATCAGTGTAGCGTCGAGAAAGGAAAAGTGTTGGCGGTAGCCAAAGGCCACTTTTGTCAGTCTTTATGCCTTCTCCACTCGCCTTCTTTGCTAGGGTGGCATGTTTCGAGCAAGCTCACCTCGAGTTCATTCTCATTCAGGATCTGCAGAGCCCTGCTGTGGTAAAGGTGAGCCTCTTCGACCTGAAGCACAAGCTCGGTATCTAGGACATTTCGATCGTTCGCAGCGACACGGAATCCAGACCAAGCCGCCATCCGGATCGCACTCATACCGTTGACGAAAAAATCTTGAAGCTCCTTGGAGTGGCGGATCGCAGAGGCAGCCAGGTTTGA
Source organism: Violaceomyces palustris (assembly GCA_003144235.1). NCBI lineage: Eukaryota > Fungi > Basidiomycota > Ustilaginomycetes > Violaceomycetales > Violaceomycetaceae > Violaceomyces > Violaceomyces palustris. Next base: position 22,373 of record KZ819963.1, on the reverse strand, counting down.
AAGACCGTCGCAAACGTAGGCGCCACAAGAGTACCTAGTGATTCGTTCCTGAATGCTTTGGTCTGAAGCCAAGTAGAGTCCGAGCCCTGCTATGGTGGCGAGGGCTGGGACGAAATCTTCTTCGATGAATGCGCGCTGATTCTGGTCATCCGAGTGGACAAAGTCGTCAAGCTGAGGCGGACTGGGAGCATCTTCGGATAGGTGTTCGCTCAGAGAGCAGAATTCTTCATGCTCGGATTCGATGGCCTTGAAGGCGGAAGCGAGGAAGGCAGACAGCATGCCATTGTTTTGGCCTGCTGTTCGGAGAAGGCAAAGCTTTTTGAAGATGTGATCCGGCTCGCATGTGGCGACAAAGAGGACGGGGTTTCTCTTGAGGAACAGGAGACGATCCTCCCCCTTTGATGCCGATCGATTGTGGTTGGTCATATTCGCACCTCTACTTCCTTTCCTTGAGAGTTTCGCGGTGGACGGTCGATAAGCTCTTGAGTGATTCTCCGTTCTGTCCTTTTTTTTCTTTCCTTTCTTTCCCCTTCTCTTTCCTTCCTCTTTTTTAAAAAATTTCTTTTGTTTTAATTCGTACTACCGAGCTTTGACGACGATGGCAATGAAGAATCGTTGAATAAAGGTTGGGAGAGAAGTCGAGGAAAAGGTAGAGGGTGGCGACGATGAGAAGGTGCTCTCTCTTTCTCTCTCGCTACCTCTGGCTCTTTTTCTACCTTTCTCGACCAGGTGCTGAATATGGGCTGGTCCAGGTGAGTAGGGTCGAGGGTTTTGAGAATCGCTCACAAATCGCAAAAGAAGGCATGCTTTGACTTGAGTGTTGACTGGTTGGATCAAAAAGAAAAAAGGTCAAAGTCCAGCCTCCTTCAAGTGTGATGGGAACTTGGTTGATATCCTCTCACGCTGCTCCGATTCAAGCTCACTTTCACCCTCCCTCTCAGGTCTCTCTCTCTCTCTCTCTCTCTTCCTCATTTGCTTGGCACTCCATCCCTCCCTCCCAAGCCTCTCACGAGCAATTTTTCTTGCACTCACTTTGATTCCTCACCATCTGGTTGGAGCACCACCCAGACACAGCCTTGGATCGTCTTCTTCCCCCCCCCCCCCACTCACTTCTAATATTCACAAAGATGGCTTTCGCTCCAATCATGATTTTTCCTCCGCCCACTGACGGAGATGGCCGTAGTCTGAGTGAGCTTCCTTCTCCAGAAGATCAGATCACGATCGGTAAGCTGAAACTGATGTTCACATTAGGAGTCATGGGTGATTGTAGATTGACCATTCACAAATACAAAAATCAAAACCAGCCACTCCCACCGCCGATGCGCCTCGAACGACCCAAGGTGGGTGAGTCACTCGGTCATGCATCCTTACCTCTCAACCTAAGCTGGAAGAGGGAGCTGTCATTCCTCTTTATAGACATTTTCTCATCCCTCTCAACCCTCAGATTCTTATTTTTTTTTATTTTTTTTTTTCTATTTTTTTTTACTGATCCCACTCTTGTGAGTGCGTCTGCGTTTGTCGGTGTGCACATAGAGTGTGATCTCACGACGATCAAAGGAACCGATCGAGAATCGACAGGGTCAAGGTTTCGGTTTGTCATCTCCCGATGTTCGATCCCCGACCCCGGGAGAAAGTTGATGGGGGGTTTTCACGCCAAGGAGGAAGGATCAAATAAAAATAAAATCAACTTTTGTGTTCATGAATGAAGCTTAAGCTGAAGGGAACGGCAAGAGAAAGAGGGAAAGAAGTTTTCAAAGTGAAGGGGGTGGGGAAGAGAGCTTCTTTTTTTTCCGTCAAGCCTGAAACTGGCTCAGCTCGAACTTGATCACATCCAAGGTCACATCAAAGACTCGTAAGGAGATCCGAAGACAGCCTCCAGAGGATAGGGTCATCATGGTTGGATCACCGCGAAGCGAGGCGAGGGTAGATGTGAATTCTCTCGAAGAAGTGACCTTCGGAAGAGTTGTGGAGATGATCGAGTTCGGGCGGAGTCGCGATTGCCTTTCGTCGTCGGTTGGCGACAGGGATGAAATCCATAGAAAGTTGACGGGGGCCAAATGGACCATCCTGTGTTCCACGTTGGGTCGGATCACGAACGACGGTGTACCGGTAGAACGAGATCACAAAAGCAAAGGTAAAGGATTACGGATAGTACACATACCGGTACTCCTATCTCCCTTCCATCGGATCTGATCTGTTCACTCAACTTTTTCACTTTGTTTCGCTTTCCCCCTACCCATCGCTGATCTCTCCAATCATCGCGAACGATCTCTTCCTTTCTTCTTCATTCTTTCCTTCCCATCTCTAGTCTTCTTTCTCCGTCACTCACAACGGCCACTCTTCTCAACCCCTCTACTCGTCTAGCTTTTCTTCCTCCCCTTCCTTGCTATTGCCTGCCAATTTTGGTCAAGATGCTTTCTTTCTTTTGTTCGAAAACTTATTATTGGCCAAGCTATCGTAATGGATCCCTCTCTCTCCTACTCCTGGCTTGTGCAAGCTAAGTTCTAGCTTTTGTGGGATCCTCGCCTCAGCCTTTCTCAGCATTCATCAGCCCATTGGCTTTATCATGGTACCTTGACTTTAAAGACCATGCCCCCATGCCTAATCCCTTCGCCAAGCGAGGAGAGAGGGAAAGGAGAAGGCAAAAGGTGGCTTTCCAAAAGCACAGCTCCCTTCCCCACCTCATCTTTATTCATCCTCTCCTTTCATCTCCAAGCTTGCCTTTCTTCGGACTTTCGCAATCGATCCGAAATTTGGGGCAAGAGTGCTAGCGAAAAAAAAAAAGGTCATTCAAAGCAAAAAATGCCTCTTTCTCGAATCAGGAATCCGGTGCGGCGTAGGATTCCAACAAAAAGGGTAACTCTTTTCTTCCCTCTCACTCCCCCCCCACCCCCCCCCCCCCCCCCCCCCCCCCCATCCTATTCCCCCACTTGGCAAACGCCTTATCCTTTGCGAGGTTGAAGGTTAGAGTGGAGAGTGGCTCGAGCTTGTCTTCTACTTCAGGTACCACCTAGAAGAGATTAAAAAGAGAAAAGCGAGCGAGATAGAAAAGAAGAATGAAAAAAGAGAAGAGAAACCACAATCCTTGCAAAAGATCCAAAGGTCTCTCCACAATGACACATGGCGATGTGACTCCACCTTTGCAGAGCCTAAAACTCTTCACCCAAAGGTCGGAGTTTAGGTTCCGTAGGGCCGTAGGTCAGTCGAGATAGGTCACTGATGAGATTTCCTCGGCCTGAGTGAGGGAGAGAGAATTGAGGTAGAGAGAGAAAGAGAGAGTTAGCGAACGACCAAGGGCTTGGGAAAGGGACCCCCTTCCGTACGTTCGCGAAAGGAGAAGAAAATTCGGGTGGTGAGGGGAAGGCATAGTGAAAGCAAATTAGAAAAAGAAATGGTAAACGATGAAGAAGGGGAGGGGGCTTGAGATGACTTTTTCGAGCAGCTCGAGGTGATGACTAGGTTAAGGGTGCGGGTTTTCGATGTCTAGGGTCCTTTCTTCGATCAAAACGCAAACACACACACACACGCAGGCGCACATGATGGAGTGTTTAGCTTTCGATGTGACCATCGGATGGGCACTCTTTTTTCACTTTTTTCATTTTCATTCAGTTTAGGATCGTTCTAAAATTTCTAGGTCAAGTCACTGTTGGTCGTAGCAAATCCGTTTGGGTAGGAAGGGCGAAGGAATCATTACCTTTCTGCTCATCTTCTCCAGATGAGCAGCTCCGCGAGACCGACTCGGAGTTTGGCTGGAAAGAAAGACCAAGGAAGGGAGGAGATGCTACGGCCGAGCGAAACCGCTTGATCTACATTCTTATTAAAGTGAACAAGTAGAACAAGGAGAGGAAGGAATCGAATCCGATGCTGAGCCGAAAGACACCAAGGCTAGTGCACAATTAGCCATCCCGCCGCTTCTCCCCTTCCCAATACGCTTTCCCTCAAAGGTTCTGTCATGCTTTTTTTGGCGGCCAAAAAGAAAAGTCTACCGCAAGCTCGCGAAGGGATTGTAAAGCATGCCCAAAGAATGGGAAGGAGGTGAAAAATGAAAATGGAGGCAGAAAAAAAAGTAGAAGATGATCTTTTGTTCGGCTCCTTCCTCGGCGTCCGTCAGAACAGCCACTAGTTTGAGGACATGGGCAGGCTCCAGCGGATCATGAAAAGAAGTGAAAAAGGTGCTAGTGACGAAGGGGGAAGGAAAAAAGGACGTCGGAGTGAGGAAGGGTAGAGATGGTGATGTTGAAGCTCGAGTCGCTGGTCGGTCGCGGAGATAGATCTCAGTGCCGTTATCCCCATCCCATGCTGGATTTTCACCTGTACTGATCCTTCCTCGCCTGAGGATCCTTCATCCTATATCACTCACTCCTTCTCCGAAGGACACGACTGCCCGCCCATCCCACCCTCCGACTCTTTCTCACCGACCCCTCCCTTCCCTTTATCCCTTTGTTCAAAGCTCATGACGAAAAACCTTGACGATTTCACGGCTTTGAAGAAGAAAAAAGATTGCCTTCCCCGCCCCTCCCCTGTTACCTCTCACGCAACCGTGCTTTTACCAGCTCTTCACTTTTTCTTTCACAATACGAGTTGCGGCGCTTCTCTTTCCTGCCCTCAGCATATCTTCAGTTCAAGAGAAAAAGAAAGGGAGAAGGCAAGGTGGGAGGGGGGGAGAAAAATAATCTCCTCTCCCTTCTTCACCGAGCTCTACTTCCCTCTTGAGTAAAGTGGTATAATCCAAGGCTTGGTCGGACTCTACGTACTTTAGTTTTCCAGGCGTCATACCCCCCCCCCCCCCCAAAAAAAAATTGCCTCCCGTAGCTTCATTTTTCTCCCCATTCCTACCCCAAAGATGATCGAGACATCACACGACATCTATCAGAAAGATGGATTCCCAGATCATACCACCACCACCACAAGCAAAGAGTTCTCCTGTTTGAGAACGACATATCCGAAAGAAGGATCGGTGGGGGAGGGTAGAAGGGAGAGGTCAAAGCTTCGAATCCTAGTCCTTCATGGCAAAGGCACCTCTGCCAGGATCATGAGGGCTCAGATCAAGGCCATCACGGACGCCCTGGCGGACGAGGCAGAGTTCGAATTCCTTCAAGGTCATGTCGACAGCCAGCCTTACCATGGTGAGCGAAAGAGCAGCACTGAATCCGCCGGGGCGAAAAAAAAAACCAACAAATAAAAAAGGGTGAATGAGAGAGTCTGAACCCTCTTTTCTCTACTTCTGTCACCCCCCCTCCCTTTCCCTCTGCTTCTTTTCTGGCTCGGACGGGAAACTCGTAGGGATAGAGAGGCTCTTTCCGAACCAGGAGTACAAAGCGTGGTACGAGAATCCATCTCCCAAAGCGATTGAGGCGGCGCATAAAAGGGTCTTGTCGGCCTTCCGGGTCCCCACCTGTCTTCATCAGGATGGAGTGCGAATTGCGAGGGAAGGGAAGCAAAAGGACTGCTCGATCTTTCTGGACGAGTTACCAAAGAGGATCCACCATCAACTCTCACCTTTGGTGGAGGGCAAGAGCAACCGCGCAAGCCTCTCCTCAGACCAACAACACCAAAACCCGCAACTATCCCTCTTGACACCGCCTCAGACACCGAAGAAATCCAGCTCGAGGTCATCGTCGACGATTCATTCCAGGAATTCATCCAATGGTAGCTCGAACGGCACCCCAACGACCGATTCCGGAGGCTGTTCCGCTTGGTCTCTGGCTGCGGTTGCGGTTGCAGCAGGGCGCTTCCAGACCGACGGTTTCGGCAGCGAGGCGAGGGGTAGGATGAATTGCCGACCGAATCGCGTCTCACCGATGACACCACCACCGGAGTTCGAGTTGGCCGAGGCCATCAAGGCCGAGGATCGAGCCAATCGCGCCGCAGGAGTGGGGATCGGCGCTGGAAAGGAAGCGAAAGAGGGTTCGTTCGACGGGGTCCTCTGCTTCTCCCAAGGTTGCGCCGTCGTTGCGGGCATGTTGTTGGAAAAACAATGGGAAGGCGCCAAGTTTCGAGGCGGGGGAGGAGGTGGAAATCTTGAGGATTTCACAATCAAGTTCGCTATTTTCATCTGCGGTGGGAGGCCTTTCAAGAACTATCAGAGATTCCCAAAGGATGAGGCCAACGACGGCGAGGAGGGAAGGAGCGGTAGAGGAGCTCAACAGCTTGGCAGCAATTGGACGAGAGATGCCTACGGTGGTCAGAGGTCGGTACTTGCGGCAGCAACCTGTACGGCTGCAAAGAGGGCGAGGATCGCGATCCCGACACTTCACGTCTTGGGAAGTTTGGACCCCGGTTACGACGAAGGTAGGAAGCTCTATCAAAGTTGCGATCGCGAGAGCAGGCGTTTAATCGAGTTTGAGGGTGGACATTGCCCTCCCAGAAAGAGCACCGAAGTAGACAAGGTCGTAGATGCTATTCGGGCGCTTATGAGGGACTGCGGTGGTCTCTGAAACTATTCTCACGTATGGAATCTCTTCTCTTTCAACCAGGGGAAGAGAAAGAGACGATTAAAAAAAGGAAAAAAAGGGGGGGAAAGGTTTGATGATTCGTGCACAAAAAAATGAAAAAGATGATGTATACCTTGGTGGACCCCTGGTGTTGAGTTTTCCTCCATCCCTTGCTTGCCATCGCGCTCTCTTTCCATCCTCTTTCAAGAATACGTCTTATATCCTTTAAGTCTAAGATCTTGCCTAGGAGAGGAAGCAGGAAGGAAAAGAAGAACACGACGACTTTCACCTTTCTCGCCTCCAAGTGCATGTAAATGATTCACAATACTGCCAACGGCTACCCAAAGCAAGAGGCGGATGCCATTCCTGACCTCTCTATCCTGAGTATGTATCCCCCTCCACATGTCCATGAGGGTCGAAGAGACCCTTCCGCGAGGGCAGTATGCGCATTGAGAGCTTGGTTTTCGCATGGATGAACACCTTGTACGCACCTTTCTCTCCGTGTCTCTACTTCTGCTCAAGTTTTGGTGGTTCGGCAACCTGCTTGAGTGTTCAAGATCTTGAAAGCACTCGGTCATGGAGTCTGGCCAACAAGCTGATATGTCATGGGGGAGCGAGACGAGGTTCCTAGAAAAGACAGCCTCCCCTAGGTGTCAAACAAAGTCTGGTGTCGCTATCGAGGCTCTCGCGAGGAGAGCAGGTTTGGACCACTCGTCTTCGTCGTCGGAGAAGGGAAGACTTGTAGACCATACTGCAGCATTCCAAGAGGATTGAGATCTCAGCAGTCATACGCACCAGTCATGGTGTACATACAGTACTTACAGCGATCGAGGTTTGAATCCTTGCCTGGATGATGATCGATCTGCTCAAATCCGTTTATGTGGGATGAGCGTACCTTGTGGGGCGCGGGCGGAAATGTACAAAGTGCATGCAACTGGTGCCCCCCCCCCCCCCCCCCCCCCCCCCCCCCCCCCCCCCGGCACTCCCTCTGCCTCTCGCCAAGAGCCAGGCTCATCAACCGGTGATACTCCTTCGATCCCCCCCCCTCCTGCGCCAACCGCAAGTGAACGGCTATGCTGAAATACAGTTGCGAGTGTCCGCGCTTCTTTCCACTCAAAGGCCAACGTGACGAGTGGAGACAAGGTGGCAAAAGTGAGTGATGGTGATCCGTGATTATGATCACCAAAGCCAAGAGCTTTTGATTGCGCCTGCACACTCACACTCTCACAGAGGCCTGTGACTGCGTACTCCACCTTGACTCAAGCCACTCTCTATGCAGTCCGAGAGCGTTCACGTAGTCAGGGGGAGGTGTAGGGTCGGTCGATAGAGCCTTTTGGGACTCATTCACTCACACTTCCAGGCCGTGACTGTTGTGAGTAGTCGTGAGTCAAGCAAGTAGCAGCGCATGCTGAAACGGGCGGGTGATTCCCATTGAAAACCATAACTTTAGTTGCCCTTTCGCTGCCCTTTCTTTGAAATGGTGGTCTCCACTCCGGAGACTCTCTCTGTCTGTCACAATCATAGTCACAGTAACTAGCCAAGGTCACAGTTTAAGTTGTTTTTTGATTCGTTACAAACCTTGGTCAATTCCTCCCTTTATCAAAGGATGGGAATCTGGTAGAGTTTTATTTTGTCTTCTTTCTTGGCCTCCAACCTTGTCTCGACCTTGTCTCCAACGCACGGCCCAGCTCGCTTTTCCTTCTCCTTCTTCTTCTTCTTTCCCTCCTCCTCCTCCTCTTCTTCCGCTCCTCTTCTTTCTCCCGCGCTTTCTCCTCAGGGTTGCCTTCCCCCTTGGGCCCCCTACCCCCTATTCGCGATTCTACAGTCTTACTGTGGTTATCCTCTCTCTCTCCTTCCTCACCCTTTCTCTCTCCACGTTCGCAATCATACTGTGGTGAGGGTCTGGAATGCTACCGCTTTCGGCACTCCAGTTAACCACCACCACCACCTCCTCCTCCTCCTCCCCTTCCTCCCCTTTATCTCGTCCCTTCACTTAACACGCGGCAAAATCGTGGATAGTGAGCGACCTCGTTCGTGAACTTCCTTTCGTCTGAGTTCTAATTCCCTTGTATTCTTTCATCTTTTCGAATTCCCTGTCTCGGCACAAGTCTATGCAGTGCACAGCTCACAAAGTTGTGACTGGGAAGCGATTCCGAATCCAAACGCGCAACCCAAGTCGAAGGGCACGAAGGCTCGTTATCCACTCGCACACTTATGACTTCCTCCCTCCCCCCAAGACCCCCGACCCCCGCCCCACACCAGTCGCCCGCCTCCCTTCCTCTACTTCGCTCACCCCATCCTTCATCCTACACAACTTTGCCATTCTTGATGGCTTCCATTTGCGCTCGCTCACCTTCCTCACCGATCCCAATTTCTGTCGTCTGCTTCAACGCTCGCAATATTCACTCTCACCTCCTCTCCACCTTGAGAGCGAAGCACGTCATCCTGTTCCATCCGACTCACATTTCAAAGGAACCCTCCACATCACACGCAAGCCTCAAGGTCTAAAATAAGCCAGTTCCTTCTGGCCTTTTTGTACACTTTTTCTTTTCTTTTCTTTCTTCTTCTTTCTATTGTATTCGAGTTAGGTGAAAGTGGAAAGGGGGAGGAGGGAATAAAAAAGGGAAGCGGAGAAGGAAAAAGAAAAGGCCAGCGGGATTACACCAACCAAACGCATTAGTCATGGCATGAAGACTATTGAAAGTCGGAATGACATCCTTTACCAACTCGAAAAGTCACAGTCGAATATCACGAATCCGCCTTTGTGTTGTGAGATCTGAGTTCTGACCAACATCCTCTGAACTCGAGGTTCGTCGTACTCACCTCACCTTCACACTCACACTCGACCCTCTTCTTCCCCCCTCCTCCATACACCAATCTCTGAGGCTTTTATGGCGAGATTGAGCGGAGCACGGCCCAAGCTGATTACATACAGCAAGCCGTCTGTTCTTGTTTCCTTTTCTTCATGATTCATAGCATTCACTCATCTCTCTCACCTGGAAACCTCTGACCGATATCCTTGATTTCAAGGCACACATCATCTTCCCCACTCGCCACCAACCACATTCCCTTTTCTCTCCTCCTCCCTCCTTTCCCCTTTCTCCCACTCCCTCTCCCTCTCTCTCTCTTCGCCTGCCAGAGGGTCCAAGGATAGAGGTGCGGATTCGAGGTCTCGACCACCGATCGACCGAGATCGACCAAACGGACGGACGACCTGGAAAGCGGGACGAAGGAGAGCGGCTCCCTTCCCGTCAAACGATCAAGTGAAAGGAAGGCGGTACAAGGTGGTTGGAGGGAACCAAGTGAAATTGAATCGACTGCCGAAGCCCTCGGCCCCGCTCCCCTTCCCTTCCTTCTCCTTCACTTTTATATCCTTCCCTTAGCTCATTCCAGTCGATCCTACTTTCAGCAATATTTTAAAGGAATTCAGCCCCGTAAAGGCTCTCGGCGGGGCTTGAGGCAAGCCGGCCGTGCCCCTCGTCCGCATCTCCCAATCTCTCTCTCTTCTCTCCTTTCGATATCGATCCGACGCTCGACTTCGACTCGCCCACACTTCTCTTTCCGCTGAGAGGCGATGCCTGAGCCACTAGGTACTGTCGCAGTCGCCCACAGGCTCAAGGCGTCTCCTCCTCCTTCTCATCCCTCCTCCTCCTCCACATTCCAGCATCGCAAGTTGAGGTCGCCTTCACCTTTGGAAACCATGTCCACCAATACCACCACCGCCACCTCATCATCCTCAACAGCAACCAACCCGAACATGAGCCCCAACTCGAGGAGGAATTTAGCCTCTCGCTTGGCTGCCCAACAACCCCACTTCAGCTCGATCCCAGCTCCCAATTTCTCCCACCTTCACCATCAAGCCCATCAGAACCAAGGCGGTGCGACCCCCCTGTTCGAGCTGCCGTCCGACTCCATCTTCGCCCAGCCGACCAACCCATCAACACTAGCCGAGGAACAGCAGCCTCGAACCTACCACGAGATGCCTCCCAACCTCGCTTATGGCTCGGTCGCAAATTCGGCAGGGTCGTTTCACCCCATCCAGCCGCCATCGCATTATGGGAGCAGGTCTCGCTCCGTACCTCCCCAGAGGGCCGCCGGCATTTTGAAAGAGGATAATCGCGGCGAGGGCAGCAGCGCTAGGGCCCTGCCTCCGATCGACACAAAGGGACCCTGGGCGGTGGCAGCAGCAGCCACTCAAGGCAAGAGGAGGCATCTTGAAGATGGTGACAAGAGGCCAACAAGCCCGCACATCACCACAGCCACCCCGACTAACGCCAGGCACACTCACTTTGCACTGAACGAAAGGAACCTCGCCCACAGGGTCGCCTCTCCCCAGGAAGACATCCAAGGGACAGGGCCTTACATCCGACCATCTAGAACCCCTCCGGTCAAGAGCCCTCCTCCCGCTCAACACCATCGCAACCTAGACGCACCGACCAGGCAGACGAGCCTTGGCAGGGTCGCCGTTCACGCCGCCCAGTCTCTGATGGAGGCAGTGGCAGGCAGAGTTTCGCCTGCCAACTTTTACCGGGGTGCGCAGTCCAGCCACGTTGGCGAGGGGCAGGGGTTTGAGGACGAGGAGGAAGATGACGAGGCTGGCAAAGGTCACGGTTCCAAAAGACTCTCTGGTGGGAGGTTTACCCCAACCCTTTCCTCGAACAGCTCGAGGAGGAAGGGAGAAGGCAACTTTGTCTACGCATGGTCAGACAGGCCGCAATCGAGACCACACACTGTCTCTCACCATCTGGGCCACCACAACCACAACCACCAACACCGTGTGGGAGGATTTGTCGAGGAGCCAGAGGATTTTCAAGGTGTTGTTGACGGTCAGCTTCGGGAGGAGCTCGCAGGATCCAGGAGAGCTACCCCAGCAGCTTACCGGCCGAGACCCGGAAGTCCCAAGAAGAAGGTCGCGTATGCCTCCTTGACCGAGGAAAGGGAAGGTCTGAGTCATGTCGTCTCCAGCACCTACTCTTCCTCGACGCTGTCGTCACACTCGATCACCATCGGCTCCCCGATCGTCATCCCCCGAGCCAGGAGAGGTGCGGTGAGGTTGAGACCCAAGAGGAGGAAGAGGGTGAGCCCGAGGTCGAAAGCGTCAAGGTGCCAACGCCTCACGTTCAGGCAACAGCTTTCGGTACTGGTCTCGTCTCTGGTCGGGTTCTTGCGGCTCCTGGCCAACCCCCACGAGGCGTGCTGCCGGCTGGGCGAGTGGTGGACCGATCAGAAGATTGCTTGGGACGAGGCATTCAGGGATCCTGTCACAGGCCAGAGGACGCTTAGGCCGCCTTGGTTGCAGGCCTACGTCCCACTGCTCATCTGGTTGGGCATCAGCCTCTCCAGCACGGCCATCGTCGTCACCTTCCACACAAAGGTCTTCACCGCCTTGGACCATTTGGCCAACTACCTGCAAAAGATGGGGCTAGGGGGCCGCATGATCCTCGGCTCTCTCATCTTCCTGACCACGTTCCCTCCACTTCCGCTCTACTCGACGCTGATCATCCTCTGCGGCTTCTCGTTCGGACTGTGGGAAGGATTCATCATCAGCTACATCGCGGCGCTTCTCGGCGCCATCATCGTCTTTGTCCTGAGCCGGTCTCTGCTGAGGAACTGGATGGTAGGCCTTCTGAGCAAGAGCGGGGGGCTGCAGAAAGTGGTTCGGGCGATCGAGAAGCAACCCAAGCTCCTCTTCCTGGTGCGGCTGGCTCCCTACCCTTACAACCTGATGAACACACTCCTGGCCAGCTCTTCCACCCTGACGCTCAAGACGTACACGTGGTGCACAGCGTTGGCGCTCCCCAAGCTGCTGGTCCACACTGGGCTGGGGACGTCGATCAAAAACTTTGCGGCCTACAACGGCGCTGTGGCGGCGGACGGTGGTGAAGGGGCGGATGTCGTGAGCGAGGAGGATGCGAGAGCCACCAGGACGGCCGAGACGGTCAAGCACGTGGCCGGTCTGGTGGGCGTCGGGCTTTGCGTGGGCATCTTCATCTACCTCTTCTCGGTGGCGAGGAGGGCGGTAGACGAGCTTGACGACGATGAAGAGAGCTTTGCCAAGGGCGACGGAGACGAGGAGGGCGAAGAGCTGCTGGACGCCAACGGGGACCCGATCGACTTTGACGACGACGACGACGACTACTTTGATGAGGACGAGGACGACGAGCATGACGACGAACATGCCAGCGACGGTGGGTTTGGCGGAATTCACCAATTGATGACGGAGAGGCAGGCGGGAGGACGGGCAGGAGGGATGGTTGTTGACGGTGATGCAAGGTCGACTTTAGGCAGGGCCTGGGGCTCGTCTTGGAACGTGGACGAAGGCCACCACGCGCCTATCCTCTCGAGCGGATCACTGAGCGACGGCGGGGCTAGGACCTTGGCGCTCGAAGATGCGATCTCGATCGTACCTGGCGCTGCCCAAGCGAGCCACCTTGACCACCACCACCAGCTCATCTCGCCCGCCGTCTTTTACACGGAGGAAGCGGCGGCGGAGAGGTCGAGCGGAGAGCCGGACCTGGCGGAAAAGATCGCTGAGATGGAAGCGCACGCCGACCTTCACGAGCACAGCCTGGAACTGGAGCACAGCAATCGGATGAAGGAGGAGGAGGAGGAGGAGGAGAAGAGGAGGGTGAGGAGGTCATGGGAGGGAAATTGAAAGCAAGGTCGCCCAAGGTGAGGAGGAGCAAGGAGCGAAGACGGACGACGGTGGAAGGTATCGAGGTCGGGAATCCTCTCGTCCCGAAGCCGGTCAGCACCGGCGGGAACGCGCGAGGATCGGTTTTGGCTAGCGATCTTTTCTCCGAAAAGATCTATTTCGATAGTCTTGGTTGGCTCGGAAAGGTGAAGGGGGAAAGGAGATTGAAGGGTAATGGAGGGCGAGAGATAGAAAAAGGAAGACAAAGAAAAAAGAAAAGGAGAGTTTAAGGATGAATCCATACCACCGCCATGTTCCATGGTAGCATCCCCAGCGTTTTCCAAAGACGTTCACAGCATCCTCCATCGTCACCCTAGATCTCGGAAATCTCCCCCCCCCCCCC